>AFBI03000054.1:0-67322 GCA_000230595.3 Edhazardia aedis USNM 41457
CACACATACACTAAGCTTGCACTTCTTAGGGCTCTTAATGATTAATAAAATTTAGTCTATTACATACACAGTTCAATATCAATTCTATAAGAGTTATTATCTAAAAACAATTTTTATATATTTCAAATTAAACCAATTGTTTTTTATAAAGATTCTACGAAAATAAACAGAAAAAGTGGTTTTTAGTTATGAAAACTGTTAAAAATAAACCAATAATAAAATCATACTTAAATATATAACTTTTAATACGTTTGTTCATTTATAATTTAATATTTTTATTTAATGATAATAAAAATGCATCTGTGAGGTTTTATAAACTTACTTTTATATTTCTTTAATTTAATTAAAAGTATATGCATAACTGCTGTATTCACATAGTATTTTGTTATACCTAAAATAATATTCTAAAATGTTTTTGTTAAAAGTATTACTATTATAATTCAAAGAAAAAAATATTAGTTTTGTTTATCATTATTATTTATTTTTAAATGTAAACTATTTATTATTTAAAATATCACATATTTTTCAACATTTTTTTATTCTTCTTTTTTTTTATAGCAAGTTGCAACTTTTGATAAACCAAAAGCACATTCTATTTTTGGAACAACTAAAATTGATAAACATAGTAAATTCGTATTCAATTAGAAATTAAAATACAAAATTCCATATTTAACCAAATTCTAAGTATCCATATTTGTTCACATTAAGAAGAATATTTTTTAACAATTTTTTAATATTTTATACTACCACAATAACGGGCAATTATAATGTAATTTTTTTTAATAACAAACTACTTGGTTTAATATATAAATATGCATTTGTGAAAAAGAATATGATTGGTTGAACGGTTTTTTATTTTGGTGTTTTTTCGTTATTTCCTTCTTGTAATTACAAAATTCTTTGCGAAATAGAGAAACCTTTTAAAAATTATAATTAAATCAGTAATATTATAAATTATAAATTTTTGTTTTTCATTTCTATAAACTCAAGATTTCTTTATAATTTTTTCTAAAAATTGGTTTGCAAGTAACAAGTAAGATGCATATGAATTGTAAGAACATAAACATTTAACATTTTGATATTTTTGCTAAGGAACTTATAATATTTGGTGATATTGCAAAAGGCGAAACTAAATAGCTTAAATGCACAGTTATTTCATATCTGATATTTTAAATTTTCTTTTTCATGATATTTGGTGTTTTTTTATTATCTATGTTTTGTATTTGATTTATTTTTTTATGTGGTAAATTGATATTGGTTCACCATATCAAACAAATTAATATTTTTCGAGTTCTTGATTCGTAATCTTTTTTGATACAAAAATGTGATTCGCTTCGGAAAATCACTAAAAAGCTTAAATAGATGTATTAACAAGCAATCGCATTGTTTTTATTTTTTTCATATCATAAATCATAATTTTATTTGGGGAAAGTCAGGTAAGCCGAGAGGCAGAGCTCGCACATTCAGCCATAAAAACATTTGTTCTTTGGACCAATTAGAAACTTACATTAAGCGTTCACATGAATATTCTCAATATTAGTCATAATTTTTACGCAATCATGTAAAGCCTATTTGTTAAAATATATCAGTTTACTTAACTAAAATTAGATAAAAAGAAAAATTTTAGATATCTTAAAATTCACTATAATATATATAAAATTGCGCAAAAATCTATTCCTATATCTTATTTGCAGCTAATAAACAACAAAACATACTTTAGAATGCGATAAAATATATGAAAAATAATTATATTATTGTTCATAATTTTTTTGCATTATAATCAATTAATACTGTGTTTACGAAAAATCTAATTTGTATTTTTGGTCATCTTGTTCATTTTATACAATATAAACCATTATTATTGTGTTAAAAAACGTAAAACTAGTAGAAAGCATTTTAAACACAAAGAAATTTAAACACAAAATCTGTCTTTAAAATATTTGAAATTATTATTTATGCAAAATAATTAGATTTTTACATGTTTTTGAGAAATTTTTAATATAATTCTTATGCTATTTAAACTGATTTCATTTTCATCTTCAGTCTTAAAACGGTGTATATAACCAGGTTAACTGTTTATTATATATATTCAGTAACGAATTAAACCCGAAAGGATAGTTGTTTAATTTTTTAGATATAAATGTAAGTAAAGTATGTTTAATATATTCAAACAAAATAAATTCTTAAAGTTCATAAGAAACAACTAATTCCGAAAAGAGTATGTCGACGTAAAAAATACCAATCAATAAATATTGTATAAACTATATATTTTAAGTTTCACCAGATTTTGTTATTCATGTAACCAATTTTATTGTTAAATATTATTTTTATGTTGCAACAAAAAAAATACAGGTTATATTGTAGGGAATACACTACAATATATAGCACACACCTTAAATTCCAACAGAATTTGTTTTTTTTGGCTTGATCTGTTTCTTTTGTTGGGCGATACGATTAGTATTTGTTTGAGGACTTTAAAAAATTTTTTTGTGACATAATTTATAAAAAATTGTTAATTTTCACTTTATTTCTTTCTTAATTTTTTCCTAAGTCATTAAAAGTGATTTATGAAAAAATGCATTAAAATAAATAAAACAAAATAAAAATACCACAATAAATAAAAATAATCATTGTGAAATGTGATATATAATTGTACCATATATTTTTATGTTACTTCTATCAACATTAATATATATTAAACATGTCTTTGTAGCAATAAATGTAACATAAATCATATGATTTTCGCTAAAATTGAAACTATATAATTTCAGTTTGAAATAAATGCCCTTTTGCTCATGAAAAAAAAATTGAAAAATTCTAAAAACCCAAAACACATTACTGCAATAAGTTGTTACGTCTAAAAAAACATTAAACACGATTGGTAAAAAATAACTATAAATATTACATACACAATAAATTTAATAAATCATAAAATAATTAGAAAATCAAAAAGTATTATGGGTAAGTACATTTAATGCTACGAATTTGTAATAGTGAAATAGGAATTTTTTTAGGTATTTTTTGATACAGCGTGATCCTTTCATTTTGATTTGTTTTCGATATATTAGAAAAAGTATATAGGTGAAAAAATTTTTTTTAAAAGAACTAACAAATACATTAAAATTAGATAGAACACTACATTTAATCCGATTCTTTGTGAAATTAATAATGATAAAAATTGTACTAACAGTCTGCTAAAAAAATTAAAATTAATTTTATTTTTTTATGAACATACTGCATTAAATATTTCGTATTTTTTCCTGAATACACAAAAGATGAGAAAAAAATTAAGTTTGTTAGGTGTATTTGATTTATCAAAACCCAAGATGCCTATTCAGGTTATTTTTTGATTGCAAACATAAAAATTATCGAAATGATTAAAAAAATTTTTTCAAAGATGTTTAAACATTCTTAACAATAAAAATTCACAATTTCTAAAAAACAACAGTCAATTTCATGTAATTCAGTTATTTTATTATATGAATTAAAAACATAATACAAGGTAAATATTTTCAAATTTCAACTAATATGACCACAATATTACACTAGTATCTACATATATATAGAAATCTTTTTTGTTCTTTTTTTATTTGTTGTGCATGTTAATTTTCAAAATTACCTCACTGAATTAGGATACACGTTACAATATTTCTTTTTTTGGTATGAATACAATTACATCTTATCACATTGTTAAAACTTTATTATTTGTTCAATTTTGTAAGTCAATTAAAGAATTTACTTTATTTATAGGTATGATATATAAATTAGTTTGATTTTGAAAGTGAAAAACTCAAAACTTGGCGTAAAACTTATTCTTGCATAAAAAATTTTTGAAAATAAAAAATTAATTCAAAATAAAAATTACGAAAATATTAAACATCTTCACATCAAGGGCTTTTTCGCTTATATTTTCTTTCTTTTGTTACATATAGAACGAAGTCTTTTTTGTGATTGATTTGTAATATATCCATTTACGAATAAACACATAAATTTAACCAATTATACAAATTATGATTATTTATAAAAAAAAATCAGCATAAGATTTTAAGAATATTGATCGACCTGTAGGTTTATTGGTTGACTTGTTATAATAGAAAAGTTTGTTCAACACTTAAATTATATAAACAAAAAATGCTTATGCAACAGTATTGAGCTTGTTACATGGTTCTATAGCAAAGCTAGATTTTTTAAAAAAATGAAAAATAACAAACAAAAAAAACACAAAAACTGACAAAACAACCACTGATGAATCTAAAAACTTTAAAAACCCATTAATTATGCTAAAGGGTAAAACCAAGATAAATATGAAAATTTACAAAAGTACTAAACTACTAGAAATGTACCTAAAAATTAGCATATTTATACAACAATATTTTTTACTTTAAAAAAAGAACTTATATACTGCACAAACATTTTCAACATTGTATTTTTATATTTTTTTTAACTGCCTTTTAAATTTTTCTTATACAAACTGCATCATAACATTTAGTGTTCCAAAAATATCAATATAATATACATTTATGACACAGATTCTTAATTTTCGATTGAATTGTTGTTTTTGCGTATATTACATCATCTTAAAAAAAATTCAAAGATTCAAATATTTTCAAACTTAAATTAAATTTTTATTTTATATAAAGATTTTAATGGTTGTTTGGTAATTATTGTAGAGGAACATCAGGATACGCCTGTTCTGAAGTATTTTTATAGAAAATTTAGTAATACGCATATTTTTTTGCTTTTAATTGCTCTGCACCGGCTTGCCCGTTTCTTTAACCTGTTCGCCTTGATTTAAAATTTTGAACCTTGTTATTTTTTGCCATAAGCATGTCAATAAAGTAATTATTTAATAATATTTAAATGATTACTTTCATATTCACAGAAAAGAGCAAAAAACAAATAATGAAGAAAACAAGCCCAATAGAAACAACAACGATTTTCAATATTTGAATAGGTACAAATGACACCTTGAATATTTTATTGAAGGCAATGCGTGGTAGAAAAGGCTTATTAACACATTTAATTTTTATTTTGTTCTATCTTTGTAATTCCTAACGATTGCTCGGGGATTAAACCAAGATTTTAATGAAATCCATAAATTTATACTTTAAAGGGATGTTCTTTTCGGAAGGTATTTATTCAAATATATAAATTTTTATTATTAAATATTTACGGTGCTTAATGTGTACCACACAGTCAATATCTGCATTGGACTCCATCATTGTGTTTTTCTATGCAAAAAACACAATAGTTTGTTAAATTCACATATTTACAACCAACCGGTACTTTTTTTGCAATACATAGAGATAGTTGTACAAAAAAATAATTTTTAAATAAAATTTTTTAAATATATTCTGATTCTTACGAAACAAAACACTTTAATACAATTAATGCTTAGTGATGTGCAAATTTATATCAAATTGTGCAGTTTTATAAGGATAGTCAAGAAACGAAAGCCAAATAAAGTAAAAAAGAACAATAAGAGCAACAGAATTTATCTGGAGCATTTAAAAAATAACGCTAAAAATTTAACAAAAAATAAATAATAACCCAAGCAAAGATATCAATCAAAAACTTATCTGTTTTAAAAAAAATTTTTAATTTTTTCAACCCGAAAATTGCATTAAAAGCTTCCTACTATATATTTTATAATACAATTCAAGACAAAAGTTATAGTTCTTTCATATAAAATACAGATTATAAAAAATTCTAATATATAGGATTTAAAATATTGTTGTTATAAAAAATTAATAAATGTATTATTCCAATTATAAAAACGATTGATACGAACATTTGAAATATGTTTGTAGCTGTTTTTGATAGTTTAAATTCACTACAGCAAATTTTTTTTAAATATTTCAAGAAATGTTGCGGTTATTGTATGTAAAAAATTTAATTTTATTCTACAAAAAGAAATACCAAAATATTATATAATTTTACTCTGTAAATTTTGTGAATTTTTTTTTGTTTTTAATTACGAACTTTAGATGTAATACTAATGATTTATAATACATACTACAAACAAACTAAAAAACTGCACAATATCACACATAAATAACTTAAGTTAATCTTTTTATGAATTTAATCAAATTCAAGTATAAATCAATAATAATACATTTTTGTATAAATAGGTTGAACTATTTTTGAATTTGCTTAAATTATAAATTTCGATGTCTTTACTTTTATAAATGTTTTTTTTAACTATGATTTTTCAGCCACATTTTTTTTCTGAAACAAAGAAAATTTTTTTAGGTATAGAAAAAGTACAATTTTTATAAATATTCTTTTTTTCAATTTAGATTTTCTTTAAATCATAGTTGTAATTAATGAATTCCTATCTTTCAAAGTTTTGCATTGAATCCATCGATTTGCCTTGTTTAAGCTGCGACTTTCTTTCATATCAAAAAATTGGTTCTTTAATCCAAATATAAGATATTAAACATATAAATTAATGTTTTTTTGCACCAAAAATGTCAAAATAGAACACCCAAACACTGATACATTGTTTCAGTTTTAGAAAATATAAAAAAAGAAAAGATTTAAAATAGACATCAAATAAAATAGATTTTTATATGGCACACTTTTTTATTTGGGATGTTTGATTTTTACGCATATGTAGATTTTTTTTATTATTAGTACTTTATAACCTCAAAAAAGTTTATTTAAAACCTTTATGTCAAGGCGAATAGAGATTGTACAATGATAATTGTACTAGAAAGATATAAATGTTGAAAAATTAAAAAAACCTTAATGTTTTTTCATGTCAAAATATATTGAAGACACAGTTAATTTTAATGTCTTTTTTATTTAAAATAAAATGTATATAATATTTTACTAGTTTAAATATATTTTAAACAGATTTAAGATAATTCAATAAGAGAACCATAATAAAGCGATTTCAAGATGTTATGATTTCTGTAAAAACATTTATTTTTTTTATTAAAAAAATATTGAACAATAATAATATTTTTATTTTTCAAGAATAAGAATAATTTTACAAATATAGTAAAATATGCATATAGTAATTGAATTGTGAACAGAATTTGTGTTTTAGTTTTATTAACTACTAAATTATTATCAATTGATCAGTGTATATAGGTTTATAAATACATATTTAACAAAAAGCCACGGATTTTTTTTGGAATTTAATACACCAAATCTTTGTCAAAAGGGATCTTTCAACCCATAAAACTAAAAATAAAAAATTAGAATAAAAAGTTTATTTTTTCCCCAGATTTTTTCTTGAAAACCTGGCCTGTTTATATAAAAAAAATAGTATTAATTTGATAAAAAACCATCTAAAAATATATAGTAGTTTTTCTTTTGCATTTTTTGTGGTGAGAGTTTCTTTCAAAATAAGCTTCAGGAACTCTTATTTACTATTTATATTTAAAAATCGAAAATTTTTGTTTGAATAGATCAAAAATATTAAAAAGTCACCATTTCTAGTTTTTTATTATATTTATTCTATTTTTGGTAATTGGCTCGTAAAAATATTATGTAAAAAACTTACAAGCAACAATAGTTATGTATTGCAAAAATCTATATGACAAATATAACTATAGATATACGGAGATTGGTGTTTTTTTGAAGAATTTTAATATATGCTTAAAAGTTTTTTTACTGAAATTGAAACCAAAGTTTTTTGAATAGTTTTGAATGTATTAAAATTGTTTAGTTGATCTTAAATTACTTTTTTTAATACTTTTTTAATATTTAATGAACTGACAGAATCATTAAAAAAATTATATTTTTAAATTTCAAAAAGTGAAAAAATTGTTTCATGGGAAAAAATAGAAAAATTAACAATATAACAAAAAATTTTTAAATATTTTCATGTATTAAAATCTTTTATCTAATTTATTTGCAAAATTTTAGTAGCTAAACTGTTGTAAAACTGACTTAAACAATAATATAACACTATAATCCGCAATTGAGATTAAATTTAGCAAAATTTTGAAACAATCGAAACGATTATAATATAAAGAAGGTATATATTGAAAAAATAAAATTTTCACTTTGTGATTAATTACAAAGTAGCATAACTAAGCATCAAAACTCCATAAAATAAGCATATCAAACCAAAAATATTTATATTTTAATTTTTTATATATGCACGCCAAAAATACAGAATTTTTCTAATAAAATAATGAAAAACCAAAAATTCATAATTTTAATACTGATTTATAGCGAAAATATAAAATTTTAATATGCTTAAATTGTCTGTTTTCTTTCTTTAAGAAAAAAATTACAAAATATTATGAAACGGATAAGAATTTATTGTTTATAATACCTTATGACTTATTTTTTGAAAAATAGAATTTTTAAAATCACAAATATTGAATATATAGAGTTTTACGGTTTTGATTTACTTTTTCCATTATTAATGTATATATTTAGGATAACTAATATTTAGTTACAGAAATTTAGTCATTGATTTGTGAAAATGGAAAAAATAATTTTCGACAAATTAATCTTGTCATATGTTGTTTAGAATTTGAAATGAAAAAAATTTTTATTGGTTGATGTAATTTTTACTAATATGGATTAGTTTATGAGAAAAAATGACATAAAATGATTTAGTCTATTTACTTAAAATTAAGTTGTTTTATAAACATTGAAATTGATGATTGCGTTAAAAAACCAAGAAAAAACTATAAAAGGAAAATACTTTTAAATAAACATGCACAAAAAATAATCTTTAGTTTTATCTTCGTTTTATCACAATTCTAATTAAGATCTATCGAACAATAAGTAATAGAAATAAATTTTAAATTTGTAAGGTAAGTAGATTCACGGTTAGATTGATTAAAAGTACAATAGTAACATGATGAATAGTAGTCATATAGGAATTTTTGTTTGTATGTATTTTTCAATTTAAATTTAATTCGCGAGGTGGGAATAAAAAGCTAAAATTAGACTAACAAATATCATTAAGAGACTAATGCCATGAGCTACAGCAATCGGATCATCTGGTTGTGCCATTTTGTTTAAGAAATCTATAAAAAAGCTATTTTTTGATCCTTTTAATCGCTGTAATATTGATTTACTATGTTCCAAATAAATTTTTTTTTCAAAATAACTGTTCCATGCAGAATTAAGTGGTTTTAAAACAGTAAATATATCATAATAATGCAAATTTCTATCTTTGGAATTATGATTTGGCAAAATTATTAATTCCCAGTATCTTTGAAATGCACCTTTTTCTTTACTAAATGATTTCTCGCTAAAAATGATGACTATTTTATTTTTAATGGAATGTTCAAGCTTTAAAAATGTTATATTATCACGTTTCATAATGTTTTCAGATTCACATTTTTCAAAAATAAATTTTATAAACCTGAACATGCCTTCGGATTTATACAAATAATTTAAATTCGATGCATTCACAATTTTTTTATCTGATTGTAAAATTTCAGAAATTATCGCAAGTCCAATGTCATCAAATGATTGTTTCTTTTCCATAGTTCTCAATTTAATAAGAGATTCAGTAAGCGACATTGAAATTTCCTTTTCATTTTTCTTCAATTTTTTATAATCGTTATCGTCTAGTCTGTAAAATACAAAATTCACAAAGACATAATCTAGATAATAAAAATCCATAGGATCGAAGATAACCTTGCTTCTTTCAAATTGATTTTTGTGTTCTACAGTATCTTCAGGCGCAGTCAATGTTTTATTCGTTTTTTCATTTAACCCTCTGCAAATTTGAATGTTGAATGGTATAACTGCCATACTGGAAGAAATAAACAATTTAAAATTTTCACTGTAAAAACTATTCTCTGTTTCAGTTTTTTTTTGGGTCTGCTGGATCGCTCCTTCAACAATAAGTATGAATGTGTAAAGCCAATTAGAAGACATGGGGATTATTAAATTTCCAAAAATTAAAGCTAATTTCTTTCTTTTCTTTGAAAAACACATTTTTAATTTATAATGCGACAGAATGCAATAGAATTAAAATTCTATCTTTTTAAACGAAAAATAAATATTTGGATAACGAAAAAGAGCATACAAAAACTTTTAACTTTAATATTTTATCAATGTTAAAATTTACCTTTCTAACAATATATAAAATAGGATCTAATAAAAATATTGAAGTCAACGAACAATAACATCGGAATGAAATTGTAATTCAAAAGTTAAATAATAATCGATTTGAAAATAAATTTAATGTTGTATGCAAATCAAGGAAACAATATTTCTAAACATAACTATTACAAAACAATACACATACTAAAATAGATAGTAAAAGTGTAAAAGGGTCGTATGCAACATATGAGAGGTATTTACAATTCAAATGAATGTTTTTATGGTAATTTATTAAAATTGATAATGAACGAGTTCTAATAATATTTGACTTGATTTGACACAATAAAATACAATTTGAAATAATTACCATAACTAAAATAAAATTAAAAAGTTATATTAAGATATAAAAACATTCATGTTTAAAAAAAATAAAAACGAAGAATAATAATTCTTTCAATTTAAAAATTAATAAATTTACAAATAATTATAATTATCCATATTATAATAGAAGTAAAACAAATTTTATTATTGAATTATATGTAAAAAATAAATAGATATCCGATGAATGCTGCAAAAATATTTATCTTTATTTTTGATAACATTGATTAATATAGCAAAAAACGTAAGATTGTTAAATTTCCTTTATCTTAGAAAACGGTTCCAAAATTTTTAATTTTTTTCTTCACGAAATATATCGTTGCATTTATTTAATAAAAGATGATTTATTCTATAATACTTCTTAAAAAATGATTCCCATCAACATACTTAAATTTATAGTGAAAATTTGGCAATATTATACTTAAAATACTAGTATATAGCAAAAATAGACACCTTCGTCTTCTAAATATTCTATTTAGTTGTTGTATCTGATATGATATAATTTGTTGAGTTCTTGAATATCCTAGGACTAAGAAGAAAAATAATTGCTATAAACAATAATTATATTTTTGAAATTTCCAGATTTGCCAACTTTTACTGCATTTGAACTATTTGATACTATTGATTAATTTTTCCATTTATATTTATCTAAATTACTACCAAATAAAGATAAAATCATTTCGAAAATTTTAATTTGATTTTGGCTAATGCATCATTATATATATTTTAAAGATTGTTAAATATCATCAGAAAATCAAGTCTTAAATATTTATTAACTCGTCATTTTAATATTACTTTGGTATTTGACAATATTAAAAAATTGTTGAAAAAACATTCTTCTTGAATGAGAACAATGTGGATAAATAGAATTTGGTGAAATATGGGATTTTGTATTGCGATTTCTAATTGGATACGAATTTACTGTGTTTATCAATTGTAGTTGTTCCGAAATTAGAATGTGCTTTCGAAATATCAAAAGTTGCCAATTGCAAAAAAAAGAAAAAGTTGAAAAATAGGTAATATAGAAGAATTTAAATAGTTTATATTTGAAAATAAAATATAAAAATAATGAATAAAAATATATTTTTTTCTTCTAAACATAATATTAATACTTGTAACAAAAATATTTTAGTGTATTATTTTAGTTATAACAAAATTCAATGTGAGTACAACAATTAGATTAAAGATTTGAACTGTTTTTTTAGCTATCTAGTTTTAAATTTGATATTAATAAACTAAAGGGAAATATATCCCACAAAATGTACAAAATTATGATATTTTTTTATTCATAGGCCAATTTAATATGTGAAAAAACGATACCAAAAAAGAAATCTTATAATTTCTTATTTTATTATATTATTGAATTTTTTAATTTTTTTGTGTATGCATAGAACTTGATTAGAATATCAAACCATTTTGACATTCAAATAAACATTCATTCAACAATTTTTTGATTAATAAGATATTTTAACTAATGAAAAAGTTTTACCTAATAAATTAATTTAATTTAATCAACTTGGTCTTAGTTACAAATATTTTTTATTTATGTGAACTAGTAATTTTTAACAATAATGACATAAAAACTTTATAATTTATATATTATGTAAGGTTTATTAGTGAAAATTTATTGATTACATATTATTTTAGCTTTTAAACTGCAAAAAGAAAAAAAATTTATAGAAAATCATGTCTTCACAATTAAAAAACATATTTTACAATTAATTCGAAGCCAAAATTCAATTTAGTCATTATATTTTTCGCGTTATAGTTTTTTGCGTAGAATCATACAGTCAAATCACATAAATTGTAAATCTTAAAAATTGCTGATAAGGCAAATTTTATCTGCAGCGTGATTTTTTCTTGTGCGAAATTTTATTTTTTTCTCTGATATAAAGCAATAGCATATTCATATTTGATTTTAAGTACTGTATTTCAGTATAAAGGCTTTCAAAAATGTTTTGTTAAATTATCAATAAGCTAGAGTCAAAATTCAATATTTAACATGGTTTATAAATAAAAAACCAAAATATTTTCTATCGAAAAGGTGTTGTCTAAAAATTAAGATTTTGTTATATATTACTATACCATTATACTTCAATTTGCTATTTACTTGAATCTATCTCACATAATAGCAATATTAATTTTGAAAAGGTAAAAAATGTTTGAAAAACAGGGTAATGGAAATATCTTTAGAAAATATTTCAAAGAATTGAAAAAACGCTCTAAACAAGTAAAGATAGATATCAAAATTCATAAATAATCAAATAATCGAATCATTTTTATATTAAAAAATTAAAACTGTTCAAAATCTCCATCTCTCCGTACATAGGGAAAAAAATTTATCGATGTATAAAAGATTACATTGTATCGTTTATTACTGTTTTTTTTTCAAAAAAAATATATGGCTGTTACTTTGTCCATGGTTTTAATATATTTCTTATGTGTTAAAGCTATGTTGGTTTAAATCTAATTCGTGAATCTTTTTTATTACGTTGCGTTTGTCTGATTATCTATAGGCTAATTATTTTGTATAAAAAGTCCAAAGGTTGATTATTTTTGTACATGCTCATCCTTTTTCAAATCAGTGCATCATGATCATGTGTGTTGATGTAACCATAAAAATTAATTTTTTTAATTTAATTTATAATCTTAATGTTGTAGTCTATATCAATTAATTTTCTCACAAAAATTGCATCATTATAGCTAAATCGAATTAAATATTTTTTTATTTTTCGAAACAGCTAACGTATTACAAAAAAAATAAAAAAAATTACGTGGTAAAAGTATTCTTAAAATGAAGTATATTACAAAAAAAAAGAATTTTTTTTCAAAAAATTTTGTTTTTTTGACCACGCTAAAAATCTTTTGAAAAAAAAAAAAACGCAAACAAGAGTACGCCCAACAAAACCAAAAAAAAAAAACACATTCAGAACAAAAAAAAAACTGCACAAATTTGATTTTATATTGTTAATAGTTTTCACTTTTAAAAAATCTATTAAAAAAAATTTTGATGAATATTTGTAAGAACACTAAATGACTTATTGCATTATGTATGTTTTATATTATGCAATATTTTGAAATTGGTAAACTAGTATATAATACAGTGAAAAGGAGGAAATCTGTATTTCTTAATTTTTTTGGATAGAATTAAAAAGTTAAAATTTTTTAGATAAATTATTTTGATTTATAAAAAAAGCCAACAATTTTATTATATTTCAAAAGTTCATATGAAAATATTGATGAAAATTTAGGAAAAAATAATGTTTTAAAAAATTGTGTAAACATCATTGGTAGGAATCGATTTGCTTATAAAATTGAGAATACAGGTATGATAAGTATGTCATACAAAATTGAATATATATAAAAAAACTTATAATCACTAAGAAGCCTTTTCTAAGATTTAAATTCGATTTTTTGGAATTTTTTTGTTCCTGTGATATTTCATTTTTAAAAATTTTTTTGATAAATTCAATTAGGAAAACAAATTGAATACAGGTTATTTATTAATAATATTATTAATTACAGCTTTTCAAAACATACTATAGTAATATTTTGATGAATTATAAAAGTAAAACATATTTTTTTTAACATTCATGCGTATCTTCGCTTGTTGTCTTGGTTAATAAAATAAGTTTTTAATTTTTCTCTTTGTACTTATTTTTTTTAATGAATATTTAAGAAAATAGAATATGAAACAAGTAGATTATGCGTTATTAAGTAAGTGAAGTTATTAGGTTTTTTTCTTTATACTTATCTTTCTGATATTAGCATGTTTATTGATTAATTCTTAACATTGTCGCCATTTTAATGTATAATTATTAAAAAAATATTATCAAAATTATTGTAATATATAAAAAAAATCAATTTTTAATATGATTGTTATACTTTCATCACAGATATTGCATTCTAAAATTTATTTAATCAAACCGAATGTCAGTTTCTTTTTGAAATAAATATTATTATAATTAAATATACATAGACTTGAACATAAGAAAATCTTATAAATTCATGATATTTATCCGTGCTTATGTCAATAAAATATATTTCTAAAAATCAAATGACAACAATATGAAATAAAAACTTAAATCTTTTCGGACAGCTCTATCTTAAAAGATATCTGCAATATAGGATATTTATAGATTTTTTTAAGTCATATTTTGCAATAGCCTCATTAAATTTAATAGAAAAATTGTAAATATACAAAATTGTTATATGTCTTTAAAAATAAAAATCAAATATGCTAGGCACTTTAATCAATGCATAAAATGAAAAATGATACGTAAAATACATCTAATTGTATATGAAAGGAATTATTGCCAAATAAAAATTTGTTCGAAAATATTTTACATATTTGATAAGAAATTTTTCCCTTTTTCACAAACTTTTTTATTATTTATAAAATACAAAGATTTCTTCCAAAGCAAATATCAATATTGCATATTAGTCTAAGAAAGTGTCTAAAATCGTGTTTATAATCAGAATTATCATTATAATAAGTGTATCATTTTCTGCAACAAGAACTGCTATTTGATATTTGCCAATATTTATTCTACAGCGGTATTCTGTGGGTAAATATTTAGAAATCGAATAATTGGTATATAAGGCAAGATCATAGAAAAATTATTTCTTCGTGTAATTTTGCTTATATATAAACTGGGGTTAGTTATTCCTCATTTATAACATCGCCTTTTTTTTTCTTGACCCAATATTTCTATTTAGAGCTGTTACCCACATTTTCTATTGTTGCAATAATTACCGCATTCTGTGTGTCTGTTTATTTTACATAACTACGCCAATTTTTCTGGCTTCTTTTTGTGAGTCAAAGATATCTGTGCTGATTATTTAATAAAAAAAACTATATTTTCTGTTAATAAATGCGCGAAAAACCCTTTTTCTTGATTTTTTATATATGATTTACTACGACTATAGGCACATTCCGCAAAATAAACTTTCAAATATATCAATATTAAACCTTATTTTTTATGTAACTAGAAAAAATACAGATCAAAACAACTTTTATTCAATCTTAAAATATATGTTTTGGCGATGTAATATACAAGTAGAATGAAAAGTATTGCTAAAATAAAGCATTTATTCTTGCAGAAAAAAAATTTCAATAACTATAAAGATATATATTTTTCACATATAAATATATTTTTTTAGCTATTGGATAGTTGTAAAACAGATTTGCAAAAATTTTTCTCGTTTTGAAAATGGATGTATCATTTAAGCTATGTAAAAGTTTTGTTAAATAAAATATGCCTTGTAGTAAATTACAAACAAATTCCAAAAAATTTACAGGTTGTGCTACCAACCATCTCAGCCAATTTGTTTGCCATGTAAATCGTAATGTGTAAAAAAGTTTTTGAAATGTGATACGATATATGCTATTTTTTATAAAAAATGTGCTTGTTGCAATGCAAAAATAAATGCTTGAAAATACTTTAATGTATTAGTATCCACCAAAATTATTTTTTCTTTGGATTTTTTTGAATATCACGAAATTATGTTGTCTTATTAAGTTTTTTTCTTGCTATATTGTAACTTATGTATTTGTAATTGATTCTCATGCTTTTATACATATGACATTTTCTTCTTATATGTGTAAAAAATACTATTCCACTAAAAAAACGGAATATGCAATAATTTTATGTGATGTAGTCTAAATTAAATTAAAAAACGCAAGATAATAAAAAATATATAATTTTATTATAAAAAATCATAAAAAATATTAAGAAATCAAAATTTTTAATATCCTGTTATATTTTTGATCGGTTTGATGTCAAAAAATAGGTTTTTTTTTCATTAGTAATAAAATAAATTTCAATAATATTAGATGTCTATAAATATATTAATTTTAAATACTTTTTATCTATATCTAGAATTGTTTCTAACATAAAAAAAATCGAAATATGCTTATAAGAAAAATAAAGAAATTAGTATGCGAAATTCGTTTAAAGAATTATTCGGTTTTTATTAGTAACTTCTTAAAATTATATCTATCATAAAAAAAAAGACTTAAAGTATTTTTTTTATTATATCTTAATAGTATCATGTAAGTTTAAACTTGCGATTGTTTTATAAATAAAAAATATTACAGATTTTATACATTTTATATTCTTTTACATTTTGCAATTGCTAAAAACACTATAAACTACCAATAATGCTATATTGTATATATTTTTATGTTTTTTTTATAAATTATTTCGCATGATACTTTAAATAAAAACTTTTTCTATGTACGATATTCACTTCGTAAATGAAATATTATATACCTCATATCTGGATTTTTTCGCTATATTTTTTGTAAATATCTTTATATTGAAAATAAAAAAAAGGAAAACGCGTATATCAGATTAATATGAGTGGAAACACATTATAAAAATTTTATTTAATCATGACTGTTCTTTTTTGAAATACTTGTTTCTATTTTTAAATGAAATAATTATAGGATTTTTTTGAGAACTTACATTAAAGCGTAGATTTCTCTTGAAAAATATAGCAATTATTATAATTTTTGTTTGTTCATGTTTCATAAAAATGAAAATATGTTAGTTTAATAAAAAATAAAAATATTATAAACATATTATTTATAATAAAAAAATAGTAAAAATAAAGATATGAAACATAATAAATACATTGAATAGACCTAAATGGTTGTTTGTAAAATAATTTTGTGATAAATAGAGACTATTTTCGTGGCTCGTATTTATCACAAGTAAGATCAACATTTGAAAAGAATTATTTTGACATTCGACCAAGTGCGATATAAATGTTTTTTTTGATATGAATTATCTTGACAATTAGGATAAAATTTAGATGATAGTTTTTTATGTGAAAAATCATTGTTCACTGATGCTGACAAAAAATCTTTGATTGCTTAAGCAATTAAAGTATGTAGAGTTTTATAAATATTGATTAATATTTCTGATTCCAAAAAAAGAAAAAACTTGGCAGGCCAGTTAACCGGCTTTGATTATCTACCCAAACAAAAACAAAAATACTTTCTTTTTATCTCAATTTTATTTTTAAAATATTTAAAATGATTTACAAAAACTATTAAAAAACTAATTTAAAAATAAAACATAATAATATAGAAAAACGAAAGAATTTGAATTTAAAAAAACAAAATACATTATTTATATATAAATAATATTTTATTTTTGAATTTTTTTTAATACAATATGTAACTGACTTGCTTCATTACCTCTTTTTAGTTCAAACTAAGCATATAGTATATGTAAAATGTTTTTATTCTTGTTTTACATTTAAAAAACTATTTTTAATATCTAACAAACTCAACTACATTTATTAAATACAAACGCCAACTTATAAAAATGATTGTTATGTATGTATTGAAATTTTTCTATTTTAAGCTGTTTTTTTTCTGAACGAATTTAAATATATATATGTAAAACTTAGTAATTTTCTAATGATTGCAATGATTTTATATATTTTTCGAACAAATAAAAAACTTTTATAGGTATTTCTATCCACATATAAAATGATTTTTTGTAGTATGCTATGTAAATTTATGTATAAGTTTAAGGATTTAACACTATCTATATAAAAAAGAATATTTTTATTTTTAAAAACTTTATTAAATGCATATTGGCTGTGATAAAAATTTTCAAACTAAAAAAAATCAACTTAAGTAATAACGCATAAAAAATACTTTGATATATTTACCACAAATTTTTAATTTATTTATGGCGATTCAGCTATTGGTACTATAATTTAATTTATTTATGCAGTTAATAGAAAAATCTTGTACCTTTTTATTGCTTAATTATATTTTGAATATAACACAAAAATTGTTTGCTTCAACTTAAAACCACAGTTTAAACATTTTAAATTCTGGAATATTAAATAAAGCGATTTTTTTGACTTTTTCAGAAATTTTTTAAAAAATTACATTTGATTATTAGGTTATTTTTTAACTGTTTAATTTATATTTTGTTGAAAAAAAAAAACAGCAATTATGCTGTACAATTACGTAAGTCGAGCATTACACAACAAAAAAACATCTTATAATGATTTTAAAAATTTACTTGTTGTTTTTAAATAATAATATCACTCAAAAAACACATTATCCCATTTAATGTTTTAATGGAAAAGTATTTCAAAATAAAAAATTTTTAATTGTTGCGGTAGATGTTGAATACAGAGTGAATAGACTTAAGACTAACTGTATTTTTTTTATTTAGAAGTGTGTTACTTTTATTCAATGATGTTTTGGAAATACAAAGTCTTTCTTCAATATATAAATATTTGCCAAATGTTTTTTTTTACACAAAAAAGAGCCAGAAATATTGATAAATAAAAATAAATCAAGCAATTAAAACCTATGCGAAAAACAATAAAAGATTCCTTTTATTCTTCTTGTTCTAGTCATAAATGTGTGTGTGACGAGACGGAAACTGCGATCACGCCTACAATAAAAAATCTTATAGAAGGAATCATATAGACATATATTCTAATTATATTTTTGTCTGCAAAATAATTTTTAGACCGTACTAAGAATTATATATTTTTGTTATATAAAATAACAAATATTTCGAGTATTGGTATATTGTATGTTATGATAATCTTTTTTTTGTAATTTTACTAAAAGTTTAACGCTTACATAATCATAGTATATATAAAAAAACATAAAAAAATAGATTTTTATATGAATTTTAGTTTTATAAATGTTCTTTTATTTTTTAGAAAAATAGACTAATCTTGTGTGCAATCACAAAAAAAAACGATTTTGGTTTGAGTCGATTATATGGACATGAAATTGTTGTAATAGCAAAAATCTCAACATTAAAATTATTACAGCACCGCTAATTATTATTTTTTTTTCTAATTTATAGTAATATTTTGATTCATTTCTAACCAAAACAAACATAAATAAAAATATTGATAAATTTAATATTATTTATTTTCTTAATTTTTATAGGTTTGAAAGTTAGAAAAAAATTAGTATTGGAACATTTTTTTTAAAAAAAACTTTACTAATAACAAAAATTTTAGCCTATTACAAAGTCTGATCAGTTTAATAAAATTTCTAAACATTTGTAAAACATAAAGAATGCGCTATTCTCTTTAGAACAAATTTGTTTTGATTTGAAGCGATTTCACATAAAAAAACTATTGAATATCAAGTAAGCACTCAAACATTTGTTTCTTACAAGATTCTTGCTTTAAATTTGTATAAATAAAAATATAACTTCCTGTTTGATCCTTATATTAGTAATTTAATCAAAAAAGAGAGTTATATATTAAATGACTGTCAAAATATATTTTTTAAAAAAATTACATTTAGAATTTAACGGTAATTGGAGTAATTTTTTTTCTTTTTACAGTGTATGTAAAACATAAAAATTATAATATATAGATTTACTTATTAATACATGAAATGATTTACTAACCATGAATAATGAATAATTATTATTAATTTTTGTTTACTTACTTTGTTGTGGTTCGACTTTAGATAGGTTTTTTATATGTTTCGCATTTTTGTCTCAGAATTTTTTTGTAATTTTGTATGTATTTATATTTTATAAGAACTAAAATTTATTGTGAACATAATTTCTTGTTTTTTTCTTTTTATCAAAATTCAAATTATTTTATTTAACCCGTTTTTTATGTGGTAGACAAAAAATTCTTGTACTACATTATGACTGTGAAAATATTTTTTAAAAAATATTAAAAACCAGATTAAATATATATTTCTAATTTGGTAATTCTTTAAAATGAGAGTTTATATTTTTTGTAAAGTTTTTAATGCGAGTAAAATGAATATAAAAGCGGTTAGTACTATTAAAGATGACTTGTCTAAAAAATAGATACTTAAAAAATGTAAGTTGATTTAAGTTTTAATTGTGAAAATTCGAAATTCACTTTTCAAAAAGTATTTCACATCCTTTTCTGCATAAAAAATGATAAAATAAGTATATTACAACATTTTAGCTGTTTGAAAGATATAATCATTCGATCTGAAAAAATGTAGAAAGGATTTAATTTAAATTATATAGATAATCTAAATATATTTTTAGCAATGAATAAATGATAAATTTTTTAATGCAATTTTATGCCATTTACAATTTACCTATAATTCATTTATTGTTTACAATGTTATTTTATTTTTTTTATATAATATTTTTTTTAATATTTGTTATATGATTCAAAAATATTAAAAAAAATCGGTAGCTTATGGTTCCATCTAAATAAAAAATGCAACAACTTAAAAAATATTATTATGATTATTTAATCATAAAGAAAAAAACTTTTTTAAAACCAAAAAAATTTTTTGAGGAATATAGAATAAATATTACAGCTAAAGGTTAGTACATTAACAACCAAGAAATTTAACTTATAAATACAATAATAATATATATCGAATATTCAGACATACATAGTTTTCGCTTCTCAAATAGAAAAAAATTATTCTAAATTTGGTCAATGATAATTTCATAACGAAAAAAAAACCATCTAAACTGTTTATTATAAAAACATAATATTTATTTTACAATGCTTGAGTTTATTTTTAAATTATTTTGATTATTATAAGAATTAAAGTATACAGAGGCAATAGGCGAAATTTAAAATAATTTAAAAAATAGCACATCATTTTTAAATATAAAAAAATTCATATTTTTGCTATATTTGATTTTTTAATTTTTTTTATCTGTCCTAATAATTATTTTAGAATCTCAGAAACTATAATTGTGTGGAGACAATATTAGTATTTTTTCATGTATATAAGATACGTTTATGTGACTATTGTTTTATTATATGCGATTATTCTGATGCACTATTTAGAGAATTGCAATTGTACCCTATTAGCCTAATTTTTTGTATTTTTGTAAAGAATAATTATGTCTACTTACCTTTAATAACTTATAGTCAAACTTTAGAATAAAAAATTATTGGTGTTTACTTCTCTTTTATATCTATTGAATAAAACAGTTCGCAGATGCTAAAATTTAAATAAATAAAAAAATATTATAATAAAAAAAGCACATTATATTTTGCGATTAAGCGGGTAACAATAACATTTTAAATAAAAAAAACAGATATTTTTTTTTTATTTTTAATTGAGCTTATGCAGCGAGATTATCAGCTCCATTTTAATTTTTCTGACGCAGCTATTTTACTCTAATGATTGTAAAAATTTCACAAGTGATCTGTTATTAAAAAATGTAAATTAAAGTTTTTTTACAAAGGAATTATCTAAATAATTTTCTTATTAAAAATTCGTGTTTTTTCCTTTTTAATGTTCTGATCTAGATCAAAATTTTGCGATTTTTATAGATTTATACGATATAAAATGTGAAAAAATACATCTTAAAAATTAGAACTAAAAAGATTGAAAAATAATTTATACGAATCAAAGGAATTAAAAATATTCAAAAGATATTTCTATTTTAATTTAAATATATATTTTCAAAATTTTTATGGTCGTTATAATGTTTAAAACGAAATTTCGAGAATTTTAAAAAATATTGCTTTTTTTGTCAAGTTCACTTTGTTAGAAAATAGTATGAGGTATCAAATAAAAGAGCTTTTGGATTCCCGGTGTGGAGAATGAAAAGCAGAAGAATGTAAGAAGAAATATAAGAGGTGATTTAATTTGCAATCCTCTTTCTGAGGGCATGGATGGATGAGCGTGAACACTTGAAAAATCCTCTGGATTGTCTGTCTAGTCCCCTTCCTCTCTGTGTTGACTTTGATGGTTAGAATATATAGATTCCTTATTCCCCAAAATCGATCCGGATTCTTCTCGGGCAATAAATTTTCCAAAAATATCTATTATGATTGATTTAAATGTAAATATCTTATTAGCTTATCTTTTGCCGTCATGTTTGCACCAATTTGACAGCATAAATAAATATATTTTTATTTGATTCTATTTTCCATCAATGTTAAAAATTTTTACAAATTTTATGAATTTTTTTTTAAAAATAGGAACTATGAATATTGATTATACTAAAAAATATTAATGAAAATATTTTCTTCCGTAAACCAGAAAAATAATTTTTATTTTTTATTGATATTTGTCGGAAATATGCAATTGCATATTTCAGATTTAAAGAAATTCAAATTAAAATTCAATTAAATTTTAATTATGATATAAAATTTTATTAATTAAAATATTAAATTATTTTTAAATTGTATAAATATAATGATAAATAAAACATTTACTTTTTAATATAATAGTGAGATTTGATAAATTGCTAATTTATCAAGTAAAGTTATAAATAGGTGTGGATTTCAAAAGGGGGAGAAATAAAAAATGGAAGATAGGAAATTTTCAAAGAAGAATTCCGATGAAACCTCTCGGAATAAAGATAATAAATACCACAATAACAACAATATTAACTATAGAAAAAAAACCTTGTAAATTTTTAAAAATCATACTAGAAAATTATTTTTTGTTCTTACGACTTTTTTTTACAAAATAAAAGAACCTTTCTATATTTTTATCATGTTTAATGTATCAAAAACATACTAAAAACGTATAATATACATTTCAAAAAAAACTTTCTATGTTAAAAAAAAAATATGCTAATATTGACCTAATGCATTACTATAAAAACAATTTTTAAAAAAAATTACTATAAAAAAACAAAAAAATTGAAATACGGTCTAATAATACTCTTTATAATAGAATTTGGTTTTTATTTTTCCCGAATTTAAGTAAAATATATGCAGTAAATTTTTATTGCATATTTTTCTTCCAAATCGATAATAATCTAAATTTTTCATGGAATGAACAATCAAACAAAACCGACTAATTTAAATTTTTGTTGCTTGTTTATATATATTGATATTTATCAGCTTTCAATAAAAGTATTTTCCTATCATAGAAAGATAAACAGTTTTTAATCTTAAACTAATACATACATCATTATAAAAAGTATGGAATTAAAGAAATGAAAATTTTTTTTTGAAAAAAGAATTTTGTTTCAGAGGTATTGATTTACTGCAAAAAGTCGTTACTTAAATTTTTATTAAAAACACGCTATGTTATTTTTTTATAACATATTTTTTAGTTTTATGATATTGCAATATATTTTTTCATGTAAGTTATTTATTTCTCTAATGAATTTTGTATATTCTTTGAGCCTACAAGTACATAAATTATTAGCATAATCTATAAAAAAGCATATAGTATAAAGGAAAAAATGAAAATATGTGCATAATTATAGACTTATATATTTATTTATATGAATTTTTGCGTTTATAAAAAGAAAATGTATTTTTTTCTATTTTCATGCTTCTTTTTATATTTTTATTTTTCCTTTTTTATTTAGTTGCTCTTTATCTCTCTTTAATTTCTTCTTTAATTCTGGGGAAGTATTTATTTTCATTTGCACTCAAAACATATATAAATTTCATCCATTTAGATTTCTTTATTCTTTTATAAATAAAATTGTTTGAAGTGATCACAAAATTATGCATTTAAACTAATATATCTAGATTTTTGATCTTGTAATTTATACTTGCATTTATTCGAACAATTTACAGAAAATTGCTTTCTTGCTTTGGCTTGGGATCAAAAAGCCTGAAAGAAGGCGACGTAAACATTGTTAAACTGTGATCATTTATAGATCTTCTTATTTTAGTTTCCTCTTCTTCTTTTTATAAATAACCATTATAAGTAATATATTGATTTACAACATACTATGTTTAGTTATGAAATAAAGCAATTTTTAGATTTTCTATCGTTTTATGTACTTTATTTTTGTACTTTTGATTTTTTTGATATTGTTAGTAAAAATAATAGATAAAAAAAACAAAATCTGGGCAATAAAAATTCGAACAGTGTTAATTTTATTCGTAAATATTTTTTTATATATAAAAAACGAATAAACGCAATTTTTATTCAATATAATTCCATAGTTTGCTACTTTTGAAGTTAAAATTTTTGTTTTTAATTTTTTTCTAATGAATCAACATGAATTAGTGTTTTTTTAAAAAAATTACAGTATAAGCTTTTTATGTTTTCGATGTTTTTTCGTTTTTCTTAAGCTTTAAAGTCAAAAAATTTCTTTTTTATATTATTTTTGATATACTATTTTACTTTCCTATATAACATATAGAATTTTTACTTTTTTGGTTAAATTTAAATACGATATAAATTATTCATGAAAATATTTCAGTGTTCAATCAAGAAGTATTTGTATAATTTATACATGTTTTTTTCATAATATTGCATTAGCATTCCTTTTTTTGTTCATAAATTTAACTTCCAATTTTGGGAGAGAAGGTTTATGCATTTTTTTACTTTATTTTTGCTTTTAGAGAGCAATAACCAAACTAGCATACAATTTTTAAACAAAATATTTTCAAATCTAAAATTGCAATCTGGTTTCAAGATCAAGTATTAAATTTTGCAGGTAGACAGATGTAAAGAAAATTTCAAAAAATTAAAATGTAAAAAAGATCATCATTAACAGTATTAAATTCATAATAACATTTTTATTTGATGAAAACATAAAAAAAATTAAATATGTGTATTTTTTGACTTTTTTTATATCGATTGATACCACAAAAGGCGGTTTTAATAAACATAGAAAGGGTTGTCTAATATCAGAAAAGAATTATGTTAAGAAATTTTTATATTTCTTTCCGAAAAATTCTATTATGAAAAAATTTTACTCTCAAATCCATTTTATTCAAGACTAATTGTAAGATAGCTCTTAAAAATAAATGAACATAAAAAAGTATAAAGAAAAAACACAGAAATTGAGAAAAACCTTTTTCATGGCAATTAGTATTAGCATTCAATTACAATTAGCTAATATAACGTTTCCTTTCTTATAAATTTGTATAACATCAATAGGTTGTTTACCATCATCTTTTATGAATTATTAATTTGAGATATGGTATATAAAACAAGATTCATATTAAAACATACAAATGTTTATTTATGCTTTTGGTAGATTTAAATGTCTTAAAAAATTCAATTATTTTACTTTTTAAGAATATTTTTGATATGTTTATATATTTTAAAAATTATTATCGGTAAAAATTTAAAATAAATATAATATTTTAAATTTTTACCATATCAAATATTTTGCAAAAATACAAATGAAATTTTTATCTTTATCAATAAAAATAAATATCGCAATAAATTTGAAATAAAAGAGTTATCAAAAATATACTTTAAATTTGGTTGTTTATTATGATTGATCTCATTGATTTTGATAAATTTGAAGTTGATAAAAATATCATTTGATAATTGACAACTGTTGAAAACATACTATAGAAAAATATAAAAATCCACAAAAAAAAATTTATTAATATTTTCAAACACCCCTAAATTCTTTTAATCCAATAGTTACTAAAACCTTTTTAAATCTATATATTTTATATATAGTGGCTTCAAAAAAATTCGATATGTTTATCTTGAATAGCTTGAATTTTCCAGAAAAATGTGAAACTAATTTTTCATAGACTTTCCTAATAATTTATAATATTATAATTTTTTTTATAAGATTTCCTATGCTTAAATATTCCTGATTTTTATATAATTAAAAATAGAGCACATATTATATGGTAATTGTAAAATACTTAACGCAAAATAATCGGTGATCAAGTTACATAATATTTTAATTAGATATGCATCACAATTTTTTTCGCCGATAAATTTTTCAAAATTGACAGCGACAATATTTTTTATATTGATAATTATTGCAGTTTTATCAGATATCTAAGATTTTTATTATATATAACTTCAACTGCAATTTATACAAGGTCAATATAAAGATCCTTTTTTCATTTTATTTATATTTGAAATATATATAAAAAAAACCAAATTTGTTACGTATAATATAGATATGTGAAATTATATATATGTAGTATATAAATTTTACCTTCGTTCATATAAAACGAAAAAATTATAAATATTAAAACTATTTAACTACATTCTATTGAATGAACTTATATTATTTAAGAAGCCATATAAATATAAAGTTTACATAACGAAAATTCTTAAGAATTATAAAATTGTTTGATTTTCTCTTTATCACACATGTAGAAACTAGATTTATCATATATAAGCTAGAATATCCAGGAAACTGTGTTTTTACTAATATAAAAAGAATTTTTTTGTTTCATTGATAATTTATCACCCTATCATTTTCATTTTAAATTAAATTTTTCGTGTTTTTTCTCATGAAAGACAAATATTTTCTATAACGCAGTCAAGAAGCTTTCAGATGCTACGTTATTTTATAACTAGAAAATATTTGATATAAGAAAGATAAAATTTTTCTTCCCTAATGTGACATTTGTAATTATTGGGAAAACAAAAAAAATTATTATCTTTGTAATAGTTTTTTTTGTTAGTTATTTATCTGTTTTATAATAATAAAAAGTATTTATGGTTTACAGAATTATTGTAAATTATTAATTTATCTTTAATCCTCATTAAAATACAGGTCAAATGACTTATTTATTTTCTTTTGTTGTTATTTATGTTCAAATTATAATGGTATTTTGAAATAATCACTTTATTATCTAGTTTTTAGCGTACAAACACTAGTATATAAAGGATTTTTACAAAATTTATGGAAAATTAGAAAAATAAAAGTTATTAATGAAAATTTTGCCTTTTTTAAAATTTCGTTACCACCAAAAATTACACAAGTAAACACATAGAGAATTTATAGATATAGTATAATGTATATTTTGTATTTATTTAGTGTGAATATGTTCAAAAAAATTTCACATTTTGTGTTTTAAATATATATAGAAAGCAACTTTCATCAATTTTCAGGGAAAACTCATTTGATAAGAAGGCGAAATTTGTTTTTTAAGCTAAGATCTTGCTCTGAGTTCAATTACTTAAGACAAAGATAAATGAGTTAAAGAGATTTTGTTGCAAAAAATTGTTGTGATGTTTGGGAATTTGATTGTTTGTTATCTTTATGCACATTTAATCAGCCTTCAAAGGACCGAAGTCATTCACTAGATAATTATACGATCGTATAAACTGGCAACAATTTTATTTCATAGGGTTTTTTTGCAATATATTTCTGTATAATTTTATATCCAGCAAGTATTATATCTTTCTAAAGATAAAAAAAGCTATGCTACAAAAAAAGGTATTTATTTCATATGATAATTCGATAATGATATGAAACGAATAAAAAGAATTCGTGATGTAATTTGATAAATTCATGGGTTTTGATTTTAATTAAAAAAGCGATTGAATAAAAATGCTTATTTTATAAATATATGTATAATAAAGATACTTAATTACTAATTCTTTCAGATTCTAATTTCTATTCTAAATTTTTTTACTTTGATTGCTTAACCCCTGCTGCTCTGCGCTACAAAATTAGTTATTTTTTGCGAATAAAATGTCAAAAAATAATGAAAAATTAAGATTTTTTAAAGATTTTAAAAAATCGATTATTATTTCAATACAACAACATCTTATTTTTTATATTATGCATTTACAGGAAGTCTATCATGTAAAACGACAGAAAAGAAACAAAGAAATAACATCAATAAGCAACCATACCGGAGAATCACTTATATAAGCTCTTTTACATCTGAACTAATTTATTTCTTATTTAAAAATTCATATAATACAAGTGATTTCATGATGAAAACATTGCAGTATAAAGCCAATACATTAAAAAACGATTTTAACCTTATAAAAGGTGCTTACAAGAAGAAAAAAATAGTAGAAGAGAGGTGAAAAGGTAGAAGTCAAAAATTTAAAGTAAGAAACTATGTGTCCGTTAAACATGGAAAATGTTTTAATAAAGTTTGAATTTTGGTTTATCTATTTTTTTAATGTCTTTCCGTTATCATACAAAATATATTATACTGCCGTTTCTCTTGCTCCAAAGTAATAATACAACTCTTTTTCAATCAATCTATTATTTATATTCATTTGAAGAATCAGATAATATATTTGTGGCATCCTTTCGGATATCCCGAGGCTTTTATGGTGTAAAGTTATAAAGACATATTTGAAAGAAACTTAAAACTGTTTTGATTATGATATTTATTAATTGTTGTTTGTTGTTGGCTTATTGTACCCTTCATTGTTCTCTCTCTCTTTGGGGTTTAATAATTGGCAATATTTAAACATTGGAGAAATACTAAATTATTGGTGTTAATGGAAATTCAATTAAAAAATGTAGTTGCTTTAGTTACTACAATATTTAAGAATTCTTGATAATATACCATAAAAATTTTCCGATTTATAAGAATATGTATTTTTTCATATTATGAAGCATTTTAATGCAATTTTAAGTCTTTTTTGTGAATTAAGCAAAGTTGAAGTAGGGGCAATGATTGTTCATATTTGATAAATAAAAACAAAACAAATTTAAATAATGTTTTTACAAACGAAAAATTTAATTTTATTTTTTTTTATATTTAAAATTTTAAAATAAAACCGATAATATTAATTACTTTTAACATAAAAACTAAAAACAACATTTATTTTTTTTACTATTCGATAAAAACAATGTATTTGTTAAGAAACATCACGATCAGTACTGTTATTTTCTACAAAAGTTTAATATACTTGATCCTTAAAATTCTAATACATGAATTAACGTTTTTGAAATTGCATTAATAATTGCTTATGATATCTAAAAACAAAAATCTTAAATAAAAATACAGTTTAGTTTTTTTAACTACTATTGTCGCATTTTAGGTTGTATTTCATACAACCGCGTGAGTAATTATGTAAAACAGAAAACAATAAATTTATATTTTGCAGTTGGCTTTATTTATGAATCATTTTTGTTTTTTATCATTTCTAAACTCTGTTCTTATAAATTTACCTTATTTGTAACAATATAAAACACTATTTTTTCTTGTATTTAATTCCTTTTTGACATAAATTTATGTTCTATGCGACATATACCAACTCTTCCAAAAATCAACAATATCGAGATAAATTTAACAGGTATAAGATAAAATTTTTAAACTTCAAAAAAATCAACCATTTATATGAAATAAATTTATTTGCGACAATTATTTATATTTTTAATCTTTCTAGAGCTAAATCACATAACCAAAAAATTTATTCTTTTCGTATTTCGTCCTTATTCTGTATTTTTAGTAGATCAAGCATTTAAGAAATAATATACACATTTCCATTAAATTTCCTGTAAAAAGTGTATTTATTTGTATTCAAGTATTTTTTTTTGTTGAATATAAGTTTAAAACGCATTAACCGAATCATTATAATTTTATTGTAAATGTATATGCTGTATCCATCTGATACCCATTTGCTTGAAAGATAAAATTCAATAATTGAATTGCTTTTGTATCCATTTTGTTGTGCCTAATTAAAGTTATTGTAAAAATTTATATTCTTTTTAAAATTAGAAGAAATATTATTGTTCAATTTTTATTATTATTGAATTTCTTTTATTGTTTGTGCTTAAATTTTTTGCATATTATCATTTATGGCAATACGCCCAAATTGTGTATAAATGTGTCAAATTTTGTAAAACTGAAACAACATCAATTTCTAACTCATCACCATAAACGGAACACTTTCAATTATTATTACACATAGATGTTGGCATACAACAATATATTTAAAAAAAGTTAAATTTTAAGCTTTGATTGTAATTTGGGTTAAAAAATAATGCAAGTACTTAGAATTACAATGTATTATATATCTATATGAGCCAAATTATAAAGATAAAAGTACTATATATAAGAAAATACAGGATTATTATCAGGGAGATATGTGATTCAAACATTAAAACACAAATAAAGACATTAAACATTGATTTTATTCATATTTGGAAATTCTTTTAGATAAATTTGTTTAAAGTTAAAATTTGGATTTAACAAAAGAATATTGCGAAATATTAATAAAAAAAATCATATTACAACATATGCAAAACTGTAAAAATCAAATCAAGAAAAATATTTATTCATATGACCTAAATCTTAAAATATTTTTTTTGTAATATTCCTTGTCAGTTTCAATATTATTGATGACATCCTCCAATAAAATAGCACGACCCAGCATAGAACTCATGCCGAAATAATTTGAATTGCATACATGCAAGTGTAAGGAATAGAAGGTTGGATGATAATGAAAAAACATATAAATATTTTTTTCATGCAGATTAAAATATTTTTTACACACAAACAATGCCTTTTCTTTAGCTTCCTTTAACAAAGAAATATTTTCGATTTCCCTAATTGTATAAAGGTTTTCTCTCTTAAAAATAAGGACGAGATATAAATTTTCAACTGATTTCATGTCCCAATGATAATTTGGAATTATGAGAAAATTTTCATCTGAATAAAAAATTGTTTCTTTTACAGTTGATAACTCACCGTTTTTATTTGGAACTTGCATCTCTAATTGGAGATGCTTTAAATCTTCTGGATTATATTTAAAATCTTTTCGCTCGTTGAATTTTTTATCATCAGATTCAAGTTTTGGTTTTTTATAACTGCTTTTTGTATCTCCATTATTCGAAATGTTTGTTTTGTCTTCTATGCTACTCTTTTCTAGTTTATTGCAATCTTTTAGTTGCGCTTCTGACTTTTCGGTGTCTGAGGCGTTAGATTTTAGTTTTTTCGTTAAATTGCTTTCAATCTTTTGGTTTGTCCGAATTTCTTCAATATTTTGTGATGATTCAGTATTTTTAATATTATTTTCATGGTTAACAATTTGTTGATCGATTTTTTCCCCTGTTAAAATAACTTCAGTGTTAGTATGTTTTAAATTGGCCTTTTCCGAATCATTATTGTTGGATGAATTAATGTTTTCTGTATTTTTTACGTTATTTATCAAATTTCTGATCCAATTGCTTCTTGTAGATTCGTTTATCAGTGCTTTGTTGATTCTACAACAATAATCATTGTAATCTTCTTCAAAGAATACAAAATTTCTTTTGCTGTACTTACGAAGGTCGTCTTCACTCGCTGGATATATTGTTCTGACTCTGAAATCAGCATTCGCAGCTAAATTATAGCATTTATAAACATCATTCTGTATATCAGACTCACATCTAACATGATTTTGTAAAATGGTAGTCACTAGTTCTTCGGTAAATGTCGGCGTACTTATTAATATTATTCCTTTTTGGTTATTAATTTCGGCAATCACAGTTGCTTGATTTCCACTATTGTGCAAATCTAAAATTTTTAAATCACTGAAAAATGTTTTTGCTTCTGAGCTTGGTGAAGGAATCATTTATTAGGATGAAATTTTGCATTTTTATAATTTTCCTGTCAGTGAAATCATATAAAAATAAATTTAAAATGAAATAGAAACAATATAGATTAAAATGTTTAGACGTAAATTAATAGTTTTTATTTTTGGCCTTAAATAATTAATCTGTGATGAATTAGCCTAAAAAATTGTTATATTAGTTTCTATAATTCTTTTTTATAGCCTACTGGTGTCTATAGATTATTAATTATTTGTCAAATATCATAGTATATGAAAAAAAAATGTTGGCAATAACGATTTCTTATATTTTACATTGTAAGGAACTCAGATACTTTAAAATACATTAATCAGAAATTTAAAAAAATTAATTTAAAAAACAAGAAAATTTAACTTGATATTTATGAAAACCTAATTTCTAGGATTAAAATGTAAAAAAAAATACATTTATTCTTCTTTGATTGATCCGGCAAGTTATTTTAAAAATATCATTTATCAAACAAAATTTTTATCTTTTTGTTGATTTTTATGCGTATCATGGACATGTAGCAAATACTAGCAACATTTTTTCAAGAAACTTTAAGTTTTTTTCTCTAAATAAATAACATTTCTAAACCAAATTATATCCTTTCTGTTTAATTATCGCTGTATCTAACAATATACTAAATATTTATTACAGTGGAGGAGATTTAACCACCACAAAAGTAAGCAACTCACCAAAACCATCCCGAATTCCATAAATACCATATCATTGTTGTTTCAGATTTAAGGCAAGACAATGTAAAAATATGTTTAGTGCTATCCCTCTTAAAGGTTTAAGATTAATAATAGTGTGTTTATATACTAAGTAAAGAATTCTTTGCAATTAATACAAAAAAAAATCGTAAATTTTAAAAATGACTTTTATTGGTAATATTATTACACTATTTTCAATCAAAAAATATTAATTCATAAAAATAAATCTAATAATAACCTTTTAAATTAAGATACATTGTTAAAAAATATCAAATTCTTGTTCTTTATTTAATATTTTTAAATGAACCATGTAAATTTTATAAAAATTGATTAGAGAATTCATTAGCTATTTTGTATGAATAAACTTTTTTACTGACAAATTTCAATGATTAGAAAATCTTCATATTATGAAATTACAAACATATAAGAAATTGGTTAAGTTGTATTATCGATTAGACTGATAATAAAAAATAAATTTCAATTTTGTAAATAAAAACTTTTTAAGAAACGAAAAATAGCTGTCAATTATGTCATTATATCTTATCCAATTTGTAAGCTCATATTTGCTGATTCTAATTTTTTTCGAAAGATGTCTATTGAAACGTAACATATTTAAAAGTATTTTTAAGAATTTGATTGGCAGCTAATTTTTTGTCATGTTTACTGTCATTAAATTCTACAAAAAGAGTGCAATTACATCGCTATATATATTTTTATTATAAAGATTTAGAATCTACGATTAATCAAAAACAAAACACATTAATATAGCTTTTTTTAGTACCAGAAGTCAATAATTCAAAATACTGAATTGAAAAAAAAACCAATGATGAAATATGCCGCCAAACATGTAAATAATTTTATAAAGATGCATAAAATATAATTTACAACAAAACAAAAGACTTTCAAATCCAAGCGTATTTTCTAAAATTTTTTAAGGATTTTGATGGCCTTTAGCGAAGTTGATATAGGTGGTTCATTGCAATATGTCGCTAAAACATTAATATAATGATTTGCATTTTATAAAAAATTCTTTTACTTGTGAATATATTAAACTAAAAAGACACTAGAATTAGATTTTAATTTTGATAAATGTTTGATGTATAGCGATTCGCATTTAAGAGAAAATTAAAGAAAGATATAGCTGCTGCCATATTTTTTTATCAGTTTTGGAATACTGGGCATCCGATGATTTATTTACTTAAGTATTCTTCTTTCCTACCATCCCAAATATTTTTATCACGCCTTAAATAGGCGCCTGTCACTCAATATGAGTGACATCAAGAAAATCATATGATCTATCAAAATTAGTAAAGTAAAAATTTCCCCTTTAAATTATTTTTATTCCTTAATCTCTATTATTCACAACATAAAAATGGGAATTGTGAAATGATTCCAAACAATCAAGTAAAAGCTTTAAAAAATTTCCCGGACCAATATTTAAACCCTGCTTTCAACTAATATTTAAAAAAACTAATATAGACATTATGTCTTATCGACATTGTTTGTCTATGATTTTTATTTTAAAAACATGTTATTATATTCTAATACTTTGAAAAATAATGATAAATCGCATTTCTTTCTATTTTTTGATCGCAGAAAAATATTTAATAATATTAATTAAGGTGTCCTAAGATATATAGAAATATAAGAATTTTGTTCTATTCATTAGAAAAACAACTGTAAGTCAAATAAAGCAATTTGGGGTAAAGCCTTTAAATTATATGATAGTAAATATTTTTTCTTACTGGTAACACAAAAGACGTTTTATTTTTTAAAAAATTGGTTAATTTTGTATATTTTAAGTAAAAAACGTTGTTGTCATGAGTAGGTTTTCTGAAATATAAAGCAAATATATCATCTAAATAGAACATAAGAAGCAATAAGAGATGTGTCGAAGTACCAGGACTAAGGCTTTTATTGATATATTCATTGAAATAGGACTTAATTCCTTAGCAACAAACTTGATATTATTAAATATATTTGCGAAATTTCTTGAAATGAGGCCAAGGTTGAGCATTATGCTTCTGTGTTTTCGACATAATTTTGGTTTTTGAAAACAATTTTTCTAATGGGAGTAAAGTATAAATTTATACTAAAAAGAATAGAAATTTGAATATTACGTGTTTACCACTGTTTGAATTAAATAATTTTGTGGCATTAGGAAAAAATACACAATAAAACAAATTGTGGCGTATAGAACGAAAATAAATTTAGTAGAGTTGGTATAATGTTTCTCAATGAGAAAATAATCTATATTTTATCGATGTTTTGATCAAAAAGAATCAAAGTTGATCATTTATTGGTGCAAATTATTAAGATAAGATTGATAAATAAAGTTTAAGTATTTTGATAATTTTTGATGAGAAAAGTGATTGGTGCTTTTTAATCAGTAAAAAAGCTTAAATAGCTTTATTAAATAAAGTGGATCGAGTAAATAAGTAAATCTTACGATATATCTAAAAATTAAAAGTCGGGCACACCTCATAGAATGCAAGTATTTCCAACCTTATATAGGCTTTTTATTGAAATTTCTTTGTGTCTTTTTGTTTTTTTCCGGCAAACAAATTAAATTTATATTCGTCCTTTACTCTCACCCATCAAAATATAAGGTTTTCTATGTTATTTTAAATAGTAAGGATTTTAATTGACACTAGATGCTCGTTATAACCGTATTTAGTTCTTTAAAGCGTCATTTACTCAAACTTTTAGCATCATTTTATATTTTGAATCCACCTGTGAAGCATTAAAATTTTAAATTAAAATATTATTGTCACAGAAAACAAATGAAGCCTTTGACATTTGTAATTAAAATATAGTCCAAAATTAATTTTATATTTTTGAATAGTAGATTTTTAAGATTAATAATTTAAACAAATTAAATCATTTAATCTTAAATGAAAATAAACATTAAAGAATATATAAACATTTATTTTAATTAAAACATTTGATCTAGATGAAATATTTTTATTTGTGATAGATTATTCACTCTATCAAAATAAAATATATAAAGGATGTGAATTCAATGATGATGAAGAGTTTTAAAAACACTTTTTGTAATTCTTTAAATAAATATGAATATTGTGAAATCTCCAAGTCTATTTATATTCAGAGTATTTACAATTATGCAATAATTTTCCAAAAATTTCTTGTATTTTCAAGATTTTTAAAAAGAATTATAGAAATATTAGCATACTTAAATGGTAATAATTATATATTTTCTATTATTTAGCAAGAGATTGAATATCTAGGGTTAGTTATACGTATTCTCTAAGAAAAACAAAATACTACTGCATAAAGTACTTTTTTATGTAAAATACATTTTAATATAGTGTTATCTAGTAGGATTTACTAAGTTTATCTAAAAAATCAACCACTTAAATGGTATGCTGAATTAACAAAATCATCGATGTTTTGTAATTGATTGCTTCAAATAGTAAAAATATGAAAGATTAAAAAAAATAAAACCATGATTTATAGGAAATATTGTTAACAAAGCAAAAAAACACAAAAACTTTCAATTTATATATACGTAATTTGTAGATAAACAATTCTGACAATTCTTAAAAAAATTTAATTTTTAAAAAGATCTTGTCGCAGTAATTCTTGAGTTTTGTGCTATTTTTAAAGTAATTCTTTAAGAGATAAATGCTATTATTGTATTTTTCATTAAGGCTGGTAAGTATTTTTATTTTATCATTGCTATGGCCTTATTTAGTATTATTATCACTATAAAAAATATAATTATGTTGATTATTTAATTTTATTGAATTCGCTGCTGCTTTTATAGCTAAAAAATCACCATTTGAAACATACCTTTTTGTTTATTTTGACCCTAAGTGTAAAAACTGTCTGAAATAAATCGAAACCTTATCTCATTTACCAAACTAAAATATAGAATTTAACATGCATCAAAAAAGTAAAGTATTTTATTGTGTTAATTGCTGTATGCAACATTTATCAGCGTAGAATCAATGAAGCTATGTTTAAAAAGAATTAGAATATTACTATGGGAAACAGATATACCTATTAAATGCCACAAATGATAATTACTTAAATATAAATATATAATTACTTCGAAAAATTTGAAATACAAATCCTAGAATTAGTGAGTTAGAAAGATTTTAAAAGTATTGATAGACAGCATAATATAGCTTTTACATAAAATGTATACAATTTTTTTGACATATACAGAAAGCTCAAGAGACAATGTGCTCAGTATAAATTACTTTGGACGCATTAAAAAAAAATGTATATTATTTAATGTTTTATTCGTAAAAACTTTTAATTATTCCCTTAAAAATCTTTATATTCAAATCTTTAAAAGTATTTTCAGACAATAAAACTTCTTTTTTATATCTTATTCTGCTATATTGGGATTCATTTCGTATATTGTGAACTACGGACTTGATCGGATCAATGCTTTTCTCCAAAATATCCAGTTCAAATAAATACGGTTGGAAATGTTCAAAATTCACTTCTAAATCGTCTTGTGAGCAGTCAAAACTTTGTGAATGAGCCATTATACCACACAGAGGGTTTATTTTGATTAAGAATAGAATCAACAGCAAAATATTGTAACAATTTTGAGAAGTCGTATCCAAAGAAGTCCGAGCAAGTTTTTTGATATAAGATTTTATACACAAAAGCGATATTCCAGGATCAGCTAGTATTATTTTTGTGAAAGACAAAATTTCATTTGAGTATTTATCAATGCAACTTGGTGTTATTAAATTATAAAAATTGCAATAAAAATCTTTATAATCGAGTTTATAATTTTTTATGAGATAGAAAATTGCTTGTCCTGCATAAAATGCATTGCAACCACCAGTTTCAAATTCTGCTGTTATGAAATGTGCTATCAAACCGGGTTCCTTCATTAAAATAAATATTTCACACAAGTTTTTGTAGATTTCCGTTAATTTCTCGCTTTTTAGAACGGTAAATAGTTTGAACAAATGCGCGTCAAAATAATTTTCATTGCTTTTGTCAAAATTTAAATTATCTTCATTGTCTAAAGCACATTCTAAAATCTTATGAATTGCTTCTTCAAAATTTCTTTCTTTTATGTAATTTTCCACATCTTTTTGAACACACATAAAATCCATTAAATAACAAAAATCTTTCTCGTAGGGATGCCTTGTAAACAAAATTTATGGAGCATAAGAGAAAAAAAATTTACAAAGATTTATCCAAAACCAGAATCAATCAAAATATAAAATATAAAGGATTGAAATACAATTTAAAACAACTAAAGGCAGATCATTCACAGTACATAAAAAATGCATTTACTGTTGGAAAACAATCATTTAAGGCTGTTTGTGACATTACTGGATTGCCGGCACGTTATAAATGCTCAAAAACTGGCATATTTTGTCATGATTTGTCAGTATATGAATTCGTGCGAGAAATGAAGTCTGAGGATTTTAAACGTTATCTTGCTCAAAGAAATATAGGAAAGAATATTTATGCATTTATACGTGAATAAAAAAATTGTACGGTTGTTTAAAACAATTTTAAAAAAGTTTTGTATAAATGTAGTTTCTGTAAAATATTATTAAAGTATTCGGACATTTATTTATCGATTTTTCAAAGCCAAGTATTCATTTTTTACTCAATTGGTGTTATTTAATCTTATCTATTTTAAAAAAATAATCGAGAACAATTTTTGTACGATTTCTTACCATTTATTATATTAATCTTGTTGCACATGATAACTTTTTTAAAAATTGTAAGTTAGATGGTTTCTCTAATTTTTTTATTGTGTATATTATTTTTGAATGTTTCCTAATTTCAAAATCAGAAATTGAACAAGCTGATCAAATTTTCATTTGCAGCATTCACAAAAAGAATTTTACTGCTAAAATTAAAGTACACAGAAAATCGTATTTTAGAGCAAGAAAAAAATAAGAATGTAATCAATGATATGGTAAAACTTTAATAAAAATTATATTGCAACAGTACTAAGTGCTTTGCATGGCTCTAAAGAAGGGTGTGTTCGACTCAAAGTAAGCAATCAATAATATATCTCTAGAATGCATCATATATGTTATTCAATGTAGGAAACGGCGAGATTTCTATATGAATAGTTGGAATAAGTATTATAATTTATATAATATAGTAATTTTAAAATAAAAATAATGTTTAAAAATAATGGTTCCTGTTTTATTGTGATTTTTTATTGATCTTCTCGTTTTTAAGTGTTGTATTCTGTTCCACATTTCATTTGATATCTTTTCCCCCTTATTTTATTTTACATTTTATTAATGAACGTGGCTGCACAGATATTATATTTATATCTTTTAGTATGTGATCATCCGCAACATTCCAAAACATATCGGCAAATCATCTCTCGACATAAAGTTCGACCCAAAATATCTAAATCTTAGGATACGAACGACTCATGAGGAACATAAAAAAACCAATAAAATGACAGTAATGGTGTGGTATAGCATACCACATAAATATTATTAAATTTATTGAAGTGTTATTGTTTATAGTTTATAATGAAATAATATAATATTTAGAAAATATAATTCATTTAAATTGCTTATTATAAAAAAGAGAATTATTTTTTTTACAATATAATTTCTAATATTGTGATTACCTTATAAAGCAACATAATTATCAAGAGATAACACAGATCACAAAAAACTATTTAAGTTGTAGAATAAAGAACAATTAAAAAAGAGAGAGAAGGAGAATATGTACAGCCATAGTAGTAGAAATTATAGAAATAATAGTAATGATAGTAGAAGTATAAATAATAGTAATAGTAATGATAGTTATAAATTTAATTATAATGATAAATATGTAAATAAATTTTATAATAAAAAATGTTTTAGTATTTTGGAATTTTATTTTTAAAATGACACTGTCCCTGTGTTACAGGACAAATAAATTAGATAGTTTTTATAGTAAATCAAACTACTGTAGAATTTATCGGCTCTCATTAGCGACTACTTAAGTATTCATAACTCAAATAATAAATTAGCACCCGCAAAAGAATATGCCTTTAAAAAAACAAAGTTAAACTTTCAAAATCAAGATAGTGAGATTGATATCTTATTTAATTCAAATATCTATTTTGGTTTTCAGATTTATTTTCTAAATTATTTATCTTGACGTTTAATAATTAATTATGTGTATTCATATTCATAGCGACTGTTGTGAAATTATGTTTCTATATTATAATTATTATTATTGTTTAATTAATCAGAATAGACTAAAAATTTAAATTTAATCGATTATTCTGTTATTAAATATCAGAATCAATTAAATTAAATGGATCTTGAATCAATTAGATAAATATATATGTTAATACGTCTCACCAAATAACATTTTCTAATATCTATTGATATAATATTTGCTGCAATCGAACATTTAAATGCCAGACTCTACTATTAATGAGCCTATAAAACCTATAATTAATATAAAAATATGATGTTTTTTATTAAAACCATTTCCATGGTTTTAAAAAACTAAAAAAAATGCAACACATTGGTCTTATGTCTGATTTTTTCGATCATAAAACATCATACACATATGTTCAAAGTATTTCAAGATAAGATGCACTTAATTTGTCACTTTTATTAACATTTATCAAAAATAAGAACGAATTGTGCTTTGTTAGCAAATAAAAAAATATATACACAATTTAACTATTATTTAAAATCCTTTTTAAGGCCTTAATTGTCTAGAATATGCAGAATAAAGGTAATTCTACCCCTTAAAAATAGCACAGCTTGAATATTATCTTATCAAAATAAAAAAGAAAATTTATACTTTTGTAAGACATATTTATTTATAACATTTTTTTAGACAAATTCGGTTTCCTAGAAACAATCACTATTTCTACTTAAAGTCATTTTGCAGACCTTCACCAAAACATTCAAGCAACCTTTGAAAAAGTAAAATTATGTTGATTGTCAGATTTATTAATATATAAAATTTTAGTCTTTTAAGCACATCAAAGGCAGCATACTTTTAAAGCAATAAAAATAATTGTGATAAAAATTAAAAACTATCTGATATATCTAAAATGGATAAAACAAGAATTCTTTTCATCTTCTTATCAATATAAAAAATAAATTAAATACATGTTTATTTGTTAAAGTAAGCTCTAACCCAAAAAACACAAAAATATTACAATTTTTAGTATTGAAAGACATTTTTAAAATATATTTTAAATTTTCTGTTATCATTTAAAATTACCTTTTCAAAAATTCTAGATAAAACTTCACATTAATTACTACGTATATAAAACTGTTATAATTTCATTCAGTTGACTGATCTCTGGGAATCATTACGAAACAATGAGTAAAACATTAGATAGTATAAATTTAGACGCTATTCAAAATTTACTTTTTAAACTAATACATATATTGAACAAAGTAGGTTTTGATGATTTCTTTTAATTTTTTTCAACATTCTTAAAAGACATACTTGCCTTTTTGTCAATCTATTTATCGTAGTAATAATTCTTTTGATCAATAATATTATCATTTCCTTCATCACTATAAATTCAATCATTAATTACCGTAATCATCATCTAAATTATACCTGATAACTTAAAAAAAGATCTTATCTAAATATATCATTCGTTTGTAATAACATAATATAATAAAGGTTTCTTTTTATGATAAGTAAATCGTATTTTCAATTATTTGTGATTGAAATATTTTATTTACCAAAACAAATCAATTTGACACTAATAAACAACAAGATATATGAATACAAAGGATGAATAAATTTTAATTTTTTGTTATCAAATTACTGATTTAAAATGCATGTATTTTTATGTTTCGAATTGAAATTAGAATACCTATCCTCTCTTTTTCTTTTGTCTCTGTGTTATTTTTTATTCATCTTTTTAAAATACAATTGAACATGTTATTTTGAATATTCCTAGTAAAAGATCTTAACCCTGCAAGTGTTGAATTTTAAAAAGATTTATTTTATGATCTGTATTTGCGCTCAAAATTGTCGTTAGACTTTTTCTTAACAACATTTTTAGGTTTTAAAAAAAATTATTTTATGATTTTTATACTTATGTTTATATAAAACATAAACACATAAATTTATTAAGCAGTTGCTGTTTTTTATGTTTTATTGCCTAGAATCGAGCAAAAATAATTTAAAAAAAAGTAAAAGAATTGTTTTGCGAGTAAATTTCATTGATATCGTATTTGTTTTCATATACGACTTTTTCTTACTCTATCATACTAAAAATTCAACAAATTAATAGTCTTTACGAACAATATCAATTATATCATAAACTCCAGAATTATAAATATTTATGATTGATCATAAAAAACATTATAATACAAAAAATAAAAAAATATTTTTAATCAATTCATTAAATTACAAAATTCAATATTAAAAATATGAAATTTTTAAAATCGGAAAGTTTTGATTTAATCACTACATTAGTATTTTATAAAATTAAAATATTCATAAATTAAAATAAATTTAAAAAACTATAATAAACGACATTTACTTAATAATGAATATCGGCCATTACATAGGATTAAACAGATTTTAACCCTCCTAAGGTTACGTTGGTACTTCCTTTAAATAGAATAAAACCTTTAGTGACACACAATGAAGGAAAAGAAGAAGGAACGAGGAGAATATTGTTTAAGGACTCACTATGCTCCAAACAGAGAAAATATCAAAAAAGATATTATTAAACCCGCTTTTTGCAATTACTGTTCTATATAAGTTCATTTCTATGATAACACCGATCGTAATCCGGTGAAATACGGCAGATACACACACCTTTTTGCCTTTTATTATATTTAATTATTTAGATTAAACTGTATTGTTTATGAATATTATTCAAAGCAGGTTTAGTATAATAACAAATATTGTATATTTGTGATTTTTTACTTTTTATTCTTTATATTATTACTCTTGCAATAGTTTAGTCACTAAAAAGACGCAAATAACTCACATATTGCATCTTTTGCAAAATACAAACTAAAAATCAACATATTCAATTTATATATTGTTTAATTGCCAGAATCAAAATAAAATTCAAAAGATTTACAAATATATGTCAACTAAAAACATTTTCAACTTAACCACTATATATTTCTTCTAGGAATCAATCAAAATAATGATAAATTAGTTTTTCAAGTAAATTATTTATAATATTTCAATTAAAATATCAAAACATAAAAAATTTTTGATGAATATCAAGCAAAATCTACAAATGGTAAAATTTTGCGGTTTACTTATTTGATATCTTCAAATATATTATAATTTTCAATAATAAATCAATTAAACTTGTTAAAATAAAAAGAAAATTAATTAATAAAAGGTTATTTTTCAGTAATACATAATATAATGACAAAAAAAATTTATACATGGTAAGATTTAACATCTTTTTTATTTATAATATTCAAAATCTCACATTTATATCTAAAAAAGTTCTTTATTAAAATGACCTTGGAATATCCAGCTTCTGTTTAAAGATTGAATGTTTCATGTAAATTATTTTTTCAGGATATAAATAAATATACGTCAGTATGAATACTCTCTACAGATGGTTTTAATCGTTCATATATCCAACTGATCAACCAATTATAATTTAAATTGAATTAATACAGGTGATTTCTTCTAATAACTAATAAAACATAATTTCGTCTAAATTTCTCAAAAACGGAAATTAAATCAGAAAACATAAATTTTTATTTAATTTTTAGTTATTATTATTTAACCGTATTGATTAGCAAGAATTGAAGAAATAACAAACAATATTGTCTTAAAGCGTCTTGCAACTATTTCGTATTTTTTTTTAATAAATATAAGGAAATTAAAAAACGATGATTAAAACTTTCAAAAATATCGCAAAAATATTCATGTAAAACACAGAATATATTATAATATAAATATACTGGAACTATGGAATATTTGGATGAATTATCACGAAAAAAAATATACAAAAGAAATGTATACTGGTTAGAAATTAATTATAAAAATAATTAAATATTTGTAAGCCTTTTATATTTTACCTTTTGTATTATATTTAAAAAAATTTTATATATATTTCATCAACAAGCTATTTAGCGAAAACGCAAAAACAGTCAGAAATTTCATGTTACCATTAAGTCATTAGAATAACAAGGTATACAAACATAAAAAATATAATCGAATAAATGTGTTATAGCACTTAGATATTTGTATTATTCTGGTTCATTGTATCGCACAGAAAAATTTTATTTCTTTAAGATAATATAGATGTAATTACAGCGTGATGAAAAAATCAATGCTGTTTTCTGTTTGCTTAAACATAATTAAAAAATATAAATTTATTCCGTTATGTTAAGTACATTTTTTTAGTTCTTTATTACATAACTTAAAAAAAAGATGATGGCACTAATGCAATATTTATGTGAATTTTCGAATAATTTCATATATTTAAAATGAAAAAATAATAGTAATATATATAATGAAAAAAATCTAAGAATCGAAAAGTTCAATATGTCTAATAATTGTATTCACAAAAAATGCATATTCCCCTAAAGTTGGTATGTATTTAAAAATGTTTTTAAAAAAAATATTTTGTTTTTTTTGTATGAAATATTTCCCGTCGTTAATAACTCACATCGCTGGTGGAGGAAAATCTAGATTTTTTGATTATTCGATTGTTTTCAAATTCTTTTTTTTATTGAATCGCAAAATTACAAAACTAATGAACCTAATGTTAATATTTTTTAGATAATATTGGCATATAATTCAAAAAAATCTTTGTGATGCACAGATAATGTAAAAAACATCAATACATTTGGCATTCATGAATTATCTTAAAATACATAGTCTTTTTTATAAAAAAATTGTAATTAATAAAAAAAAACATACAATAATAAATTTTATAGACAGAAAATCGAATAATTTACAAGTGCAGGATTTATTAATTTTAATTTGACTACAACATTTTTTTATATTCATATTTTATAATTAAGTATGAAAATCATCAAATTTTATTCCTGGCCTTCAATTCCTCTTTTAATTTAATAAAATCATCACCTTCATTTATATCAATGTTTGGCTCTTCTTTGATTGAGTACCAAGCATCTTCCTCACTATATTCACTCATTTCAACAAAAATCCCATCATATCGTCGCGCTTTTTTGTCCTTCATTGAGGGCTAAAAAAATCAAAACATATTTTATGTTTTCAGATATAATTCTTTCTTTTGATAACTAAAATTCAAATTTACAAAAAATTCATGTAGTGTTTGCTAAATCAATACACTGTGAATATAATTTCAAGTCAAATTCAATTTTTTGTTAATGAAAATTTTATTTTACTATCAAGGAACAACTTTGAAGGAATTTGATGCATTTTATGATATTTACAATTTCGCAAATCATTATTATTACATTGGAAGAATCAAGTTATCTTTTAAGCAAAAATTTCATATCAATAGAAATATGGATTTAAGACAATTTATTTAATCATAAGATTAATTTTAAAAACAAAATGTTTTTAACAACCAGAATATTCAAACAAATAAATCAAAGACTGTTATATTACATTTTTTTCCGAATAAACCTTCCTCAAAAGATTATTTTGAATATTATCTGTTTCTATTTAAATTTTCATTTTCTTTTTAAGATTGATAAAAGCACGCAGTTTGTTTCAAAATTGATGTGAAACCATCAAGAAAATGTATAAATTTTGTAGATTATAAAAATCAAAGACTATTTATGATTTTTAAAAAAATTAATAACAAATTATTCTATTATATAAAAAAATTAATAAGTATTTTTAATTATTATATTAATTAATAGTAGTCTCTAAAAATATATATTGATGTTGATAACTATGTTTTTAAGTACTGACTTATTTACTAAAAAACATTGTTATTTATTAAATGAATATTCAATTGGTTAATAGGATAGTATTTTAAAAACTAAATAATTATCATATTTATAAATTGATTATAAATTGGTAAATAATACTTCAAAATTAAACAACCACATAAATCAGCAAAACCTTATTTTTCCACATACTTAATAGGTTGCAATCCATGTCTTAGAGATTAAATGTTCTATGTGCTAATGCTATTGTAAACTACTTTAATAAAATCAAAATTTCTTTTTTAAACGAAGAATTTATTCTTAAATAACAATACAAACTATTTCAGTGTTTATTAAATTGTAAATTATATAAACCGTAACTCAAAATATTTAATGCAAGAAAATCCAATATTTTTCACATTATGTCTATTTTGCTGCTACACATAAAAAAATATTTTATTTAACAATTATCAATAATATGTTTTAGACTTGCCCAATCTGACAGAGAATGTGCTGCTTTGGCGTAAATATAAGAGTAAATAAATAAATGAGAGATTTTGGGATGTAAAATGTTTTATTAAAAGATTCAAGATTTGGTTCCAAGAGGTTTCTATAGCGAGTTGGATAACCATTAACATTATGTGTCAATCAATTTCCTCATTGTGTTTCTTGTTCATATATTTCTTTGGCAATTTAGGTGTCTTTAAAAAAAGATTCAAAAAGGTATAATTGAGTTAAGTTAAGCATTTGGTTTGTAAGGCGTACATTTTGGCAGTAAAAGCAAAAAATTATTTCAATTTCTTTTTTCTTGCTTAATGTGTTTGTCACAAAAATTATCAACAAATGTAAATTTTTTATGTCATTTTCATCAAAAAATAGCTCTAACTTAACCATTAAATATTCTCGTTCAACAAAAATGCAATAATATCAATTATTTATTAAGTAAATTATTTCAATTATCATCCAAAAGTTATCAGATCATAAAAATTTTAAATTAATGTTAATTTTCATCTAAATTACAAATCTTTGTAGTTAGATTATTTGGCAATAAATTTGAAGATAATCATAATTTTTACATTATAAACTGCGACACTACCTATAGAACAATTTCTATCAAACTTCAGATGGATAATAAGAATCTAACATCATATAATGTTAAAATATTATTATTTTTAGATATTTATTCCTAAAAGAGTTTAGTTACAAAAAAATTTTATTCTATAGTTTTTTTTTCTATTAAAGAAAAAAAAACAAAATATTCCAGCAAACACTTTTATTAGAAAGATTTTGTATTGCAATTATAAAATTTTAATATTCTAAATTGTTTTTTTTTAAAAAGTCACCACCATTTACAATTGTATTAACCTCATGTGGGCCGGCGAGCATTCCGTAAATGTTGGATAAAAATAGAAGAAGGGGGTTGAATGGGTTTTATTTACTTGACGATGTTTTGTGGATGCACAATAATTCCTCGTTGTCCGGTTAAGTTGTGTGTATTGCTCCTATATTTTTGTCATTGTTTTAGGGTCATTATGGAATTGCTTATATATTCGGGAAAAGGAGAAGAATAGAAAGAATAGATTGAAGCATCAATGTTTTAAATCAACTCATTACCATTCGGACCTATTTTTTTAATAAAAGAAATAAAGTAGTTGTTAATTCTAGAAAAATATTTAGTATGAGCGCTTTCAATTAAATTTAATTCAAAAAAGCCGTTTTTTAAAAAAAGAGCAGCAAAAAAATCGTTTTTAAATACATAAATTCTATAAACAAAATAAAAAGGAATTTTCAATTTCCTTTTTCTTGCATAAAAAAATATCTATTTTTCTTAATTTATATTATTGAAGAGAAAGGTAATTATAATATAATACGTAAAAAATAAACTATTCGTAACATTGGATTTTACATTAAAAAAAATTCATTTGGATTAAAAACGCATAAGGCTTGATCTTTATGAGATTTTTATTGCTCAACGCATAAAAATATTTATTTGATGATAAAGATTGCCTATTTTACTAAAAATTTTATCTGTTTGATATTCATATAATTTCACGCACAAATATTATTTAAAAGACTCAAACACATTATTTAGAAATTTTTACAAAAACATTTGGACTATTTGCTTTAATATATTTGGTGTTTATACAAAGTAGAATATTATTGTAGAAATTTTATAATGAAAACGAATATCGAAATTTTTAATCTTGGAGAAATTAATTGAAGTAATCGCGGTATTTATTGAACATCTACATTTTTGTTTTGATATGTCATTAATAGAATTGGTTTTACTTTATATTTTTTGAGAATAATTGTAGTTATATGTAAATCTATTAGCTTAAAAATTGAAAAAATATTTCTGAACATTGTTTTATTAAAATTTTGAAAAAGATTTCTTTTAAAGTTTTAGCATAACTTTTTTTATTGTATTTCATTTATGGCAATTACATAAAATTGCTTTGAATTGGGTTAAATCAGTTTAAATTATATTAAAAATGGTTAAATATCATTCAGGAATAAATAACCATAAAAGAACACATTTATAATTTCTTTCCATCTTAAATGTTTGCATAAAATAGTTTCTTATGTTAGATTTCTATGAAAAACGGTCTAAAAGTGCCATTGGTATTGAATATTTTATAATAATAAATCCAAATTTGTGTTATCTTATCACGATTAACAATAAAAAACAATATGTGTGTTATTTTTTTTACCGATATTTAAAAATCACATGCAACCAAAACAGATATAAACTTTTGCGGAAATAGTTTTAAACATAATTTTGAATTTTTCAACTAATGCTTAATTTAAATTACAGGAGAAACAGTGTAGAATTATAACAAAAATGAACTGTGTGCTAAAGAATAGCTAAATTTTGTGGGTAAAAAGAAAATCTTTAATAATATTATTATTATTTAATTACTAATATCTCAAGGAAGAACTTCAAAACATACTAGGTTAGATGGTATACAGTGCAACAAAATCAATTTAAAACTGATGAACGAGGTAAATACTCAAATAAAAAACTGAAATATTAAATATTAGGGCTTTTAGATGTTAAAAATTGCGGCTGTCAAAAAAATTATAAGAAAATGACAAGATCTTGATAATTTAGCAATATTAAACAAAATGAAAATTTCTTCATGACAAAATTAGAATAGAAAAGAATTAAAAAATAATTTAAACTTTCAGAATTTTATTTAGAGTGAAAACGTCACGAAAATAATTTTTAAAATACTTTTTTTTCTAAACACACATTTAAATTAAAGAGATAGTTCTATTTAATTATCATTAAAAAAGGCAAATAGAATTTGTCATTTAAAATAATCCAATTTCGAATAACGATTAATTTTATTGCATCTATAAAGACAAAGGATTTTTGCAAAAAAAATAGAAACTGTATACATCAATATGCACGAACAAATTTTTGTTATGCTTATCTCAAATATGTGTTTCTTTTTGTTTGTATTTAGTAAATATCTCGAAGAAAACGATCCATATAATTTAAATAGGCAAATTTAAAATTGAGAGTTCCTTTATGGATCATGCATGATTCACGTGTAATTATTTTCAGGTCAATAAACACACATTGATATTTAAACCGATTTAAAAAACAGTTAATTATAAATAAAAAACCAAGAATTTATAAAAAAAACAATCAATATATATTTATAATAAGTACTATGTTTCAAGACTTTCAGTACCTCATTGAATATTTCTTTTTACATAATTTCCTTAGTAGAACACAGATCAATGTAAAAACTGTGATATCGTTTTTTCCATACCATATTGATTCATCATTAACATTTTCTGTTTGTTTATTTGATGCGCAACCACATAAGTTATTCATTAATAAGATTGCAACTGAATTATTTTTTGTATTGCGATAGTACTACTTTTGTATAGAAACATAGTTAAAAATGTTTTTTTAATTTCTAAAAAATGCTTACAGGAAATTCTGTATGTAATTTTTGCACCTAAAGTAAAATCCTTTGATTGTTTATTGTTAAATTGGTTACCGTCTAAAAAATTTTTGCTCTTAAAACAACAAACTGTAAATAAAAATCATTATAAAAAGTTTCAGTAGCTCACCATATATTCTTTGAAATATTCTCTTAGAGTAAATTTTGTGTTAATAGCTTCAATAATATTTGAATATGCGAGGTCAGACCAACAGTTTTAATCTAAAAAAAATGAAAAAAAACATTTATAATTTAGATTTTTAATAAAAAAAATATAACATGAACTAATATATTAAAAATCTTCGTTAATCAAAAATCCTGACATTCTGTATTATACATAACCATGCTGGTCTGGTTTTTATTTCTTCAGAATATGCGCGAACTAAAAAAATTCATAAAAAAAATTATAAGTAGTATAAATACTTTTGTTATGTAAATTAATTTTAAAACGAATGCACAAATATTTTGGTAATTTGTTTACTTCTTTATCGATTTCTTAGTTGATTTATGTGTAGATAAAAGTCAAATTGTATATTTTTGTACCGTATGCATAAATATAATGAATTTTGTAATTTTTATTTATAATTTCACACTTTATTAATATAAAATTTTATTTGTTACTCTTTAAAAATAATGAGAAAGGCAAATTTAAATAGAAAAATTAATAAATGACTTATTGAATACAAAACATATAAAAGTTTATATTGATAGAAAACTTTATGATTGTTGATCTACACAAAACAATGGAGGTTTTAAAGATAATATCTCACCATATTTTGTATTATATTTCATTTATAATCTAAAAAATAGTAATGCATAATTTTAGGATATTTTAATAAGTTCTACCTCCAACAAAGGAAATTTTATTTTTATTTATCAAAAAAAACACTATAGTTATATTTATATAAAATCTATGTAGTATGTGTGTAAAAATACATTAATGGCGAATTAGCATTTTTTTATTTTTTATTCTTTTTTTCTTTATTGCAACAATACGCACTTCCGAAGCTACGAGAAGGAAATGTAGTGATTTCAAGATCACTTTAGCAGCCAATATAATTGCTCCATATAAATCCAGTACGTTTTTGACTATAAAAAGCAATTCCCCTTCGATCCCAGAGCAATGCATCCATGAAGAACAAATCCAAGACACGAGTGGCACACCGGTAAGAACAACAGCTGAAGAAGTGGATTAAACAACTATAATAGAGGCTACTACTAACACTATTTGTCTTACTTTTAAATTTTTATATCATCTTATTATATTATCGATTCATTTATTCTATCACCAAGTAATTTTGTAAACTGTCGCATTATTCTTGATATCTTGTATACTTTACGCCACTTGCATATTACGGTATAACAGCTAGTTACAAAATAATTAGCTACCAATTAGGATGCCAAAAAACAAGACATTGCAGAAGAAATTTATTCACAATCAGTAAATTTTTACATTAAAGTGTATCAAAGAAATTATAATACCATTTTTTAAATACGACTTTATTTTAGTTTACAAATAATTTTTTGTATTAAATAACGATATTTTTGAATTTTTTAATGTGTAGTATTCTTTCATTTTTGCATAACATTCGCAAATTATTTATCAAGAATACTCTAAAAAGTCGTTGTATTGGATTTTTTTAGATATAGCGGCCGTATCTTGGTTATAATTTTTTCCTTAATATTTTTAAATAACACTATTGAATGTAATTTGATTATTCAGCATATAATTTGTCTATTTAATGTATATATCGTTTCTGAAGAAATTGAAAACTATCGTTTTTCGTGGTTTTTTGCATTCAAAAGTTTTTAATACGTGTATAAGTTATTTCAAATTCTGTTTTCATCAATATATATATTTTTAATTTTGTAGATTTGTGCCAAATCTGTTTTAAATCAATTAAACTAGCTACTATATCCATGTTTTCAGCTTAAAAAAAGAACACTTTCAAGCTAATTCTACGTCAGTTGGTCGGCATACAAGAAGAACATACTCTATTTTCCTTTTGATATACAAATTCAATTCTATATTTTTTTTACTACCGATAGTTTTTGTGTCTCTTTCAAAGTTCTCGTTTGCATAGTGATGATACACTAAAAGAAGTTTTTGCGCAGATGAAAAGTTAAATCCAATATTAAAACATTCAATCTAATTTTTTTTAAAATTCTATAATCATTGTAAACATAAGATTTGCTGTGCATAATAAAAAAACATATTATATATAAAGTTATATTATTATATTTTATTTTTTATTAAAGAATAAAAAAATTTAAATTTAAATTTAATTAAAAATTTCAAAAAAAACAAGTCATTAAAGCACATTAAAAACTCTAGAAATAATTCATTTTACCTGCTCAATAGTAACATTAAATAAAAAAATTTATTAATATAATAACAAACACATAAGCTTTCATTTCTTTCGAGAAATCTTTTATATTATAGTCGTTTCTAAAGAAAATTCGGTTATTTTTAGAATAATTTTTAAATATAAGCGTGTTAAATAAATTTATATTATAATTTTAATTGTTAAATATTAATAATAAAAAAAGAGAATAAAAGGGTTTTAATTGTAAAAAAAAAATTTTATAATGTGAATTATTTATATTTTTAAACATTTTTTTATTCATATTTTAAAAATTCTCAAGCATTTAAAACTAGTTTCCATTTACAATTTGGTACATCAAAATTGTTAAATATTTTCAATTTGTTTTTTTCTAAATTGGTAGATAAAATGTAATATTTAAATAAGTTCTAGTCAAAACCATATTTAGCATCATTCGAGAAGATTTTATTTTTTTCAAACTTATCAATATTGTGAAACATCACAAATATATTATGCTTAATTGCTTCATATTAGTGAAATTAAGATATTATTAATTAGTATTTTTTTGTTAAAGTAAGTATTCTTTAATTTAAAGTATATTCAAATTATTACCATATAAATTCATGAATATGTATGATTAATATCAGTTGATTATAAACGTAACACTTCTGGCATATTATTCTTTTTCTTTTCATACCAAAAACAATTGCTTGATATTAATCATATCCTCAAAAAATTAATTTTGGAAAATCGCAAAAAACTACAGTAGAATTTTCATTAAGAAAAATATAATTAGAAATATGAATGCCATACTCTCTGGATGGCTGAGATGAGTGGCTTAAATCATAGGCATATTAAGAGCTACCAGAATTTTGCATTTATTTATAAACGGTTCAGGGTGTTTCGTACGATCACCGTTTCTACTATGGGGCGTAATGTTCATGCACTTCAATTACATTTCCTTATGTGTATGAGCAATATTTATATTCTTTATAGCCTCTATGTGACAACTTTATAAGGTAATCTTAGGTGGAAAGTTAACTGTCCTGTCATCAAGACCATAATGTGGTGGGAATTTTTCCAAAATGATGGAAAATATGTGTAAGTATCCATTAATTTTTTTCATTTCAATTTCTAAAATGATTAAATAGGATTTTTAATACTAGAAAGCAACCTAGTTTTTATTGTTAATCGCATTTTTATATTTATATAGGAACTGTTTTACTATAAGCGAATAATTTTTAGTTTATATTGGAGGAAATGCCACGATCTGGTAATCTAATTCCTTTTCTTCTTTTTGCCATTTTTATAGATTCATATTCTTTAAATAGAGAAAAATCAATCAAATTAATTGACATTCAATCTTTCACTAGCGATTATAACAAATCAATTTTAATGATTTATTTCTCTTTTATAAAACAATTTAAATAAACGAAACAATCTACTTTGACGTGTATTTTTGTTTACATTTTATTCAATACAGTTTTTTTGGTTTCAATATGCGACTTAAAAAAGTCAAATTAAAAGTATTCTAAGATAAACAAAAATGCGGATATGAAAAAAAACAAAATTTTGCTTTAAAATAGTGATATCGCAACTATTTACAAGCCCATAAATTTGGAAAAAAAACTGGCCTTAACTTATTGTGTTGAAACAAATTAACTCATAAAAGAAATTAAAAAAACCAATATAAATTTTTATTTTTACGAAGATAACTGTTTGTTCGCAAAATTTTGTGATAAAAATAATATACTAATCTATTAGTTGTTAGTGTTAATGCAAATCAAATAATTTGCATTCATATGCAAGAAATCAATCTACTCTAATACTATTTATAGTCTTTTTTAATATTTTGAGTCATAGTTCGATATTTGACGACCAAAAAAAACTTTGTGTTTTTTTAGTCAAAAATAAAAACATACACCATTAGGTATTTATCGATCAAAATTTTTCCTTTCCACTTATAAAAGATTTTTTTCATAAATTTTATACAACAATCAATAGCTAAAATGCATATTGCTAACTAACATCAATTATTAGAAATACTTTCTAATTTTGCCGTACTCACCAGGAGACCCTAGTGAGTGGCGTAAAAAATTGTATAAAGAGAAAGATTGTGTGAGTGTTGCTTATTTATTGAAGCGTTTTTATTGCCGGGTGATTCCAGTGGCTTTCTGTCGTCCAAAATTGTTCACACTGCCGATATTTTTTCTCCTGCATTAGCTCTGTGTGTTTCACATTGCACAACTATTTATACTTTTTATTGATCTATGATCACAAATTAAAATTACATTTAATTGTAATTATTGCATTTTTGTTTGGCATAATTCCTAATAAAGCAAAATTACATTATTTAGTTGACGTGTCAAAATTCCAATAAATTGTTCATATTATTTAATCTTAATGTCACAAACATGTTTTGTTTAAATCAGAATAGTTTAATATATAATTTAGGCATTTTGATAGCACTGGGGAAGATAATCATTATATGTGGTTTACCACAAATTTAAATATATCTTTTGTAATTCTGAAACTATATACTTTCTTAAAATTTCGAAAATCAGTTAACATATAAACTTTCAATTTGTTGTGAAAAAAATATAAATTTTGTTTCCGATCAAAGTTTTTTTATTTCTAATAAAAAAACAGAATTTTAAAGTTACAAAAAATATTTTGTTATTGAAATTTTTATTTCGCAAAAAATATAAGGCAATTTATAATTTAAACTGTTTAATTTCTTGCGAATTTTGTATTTTGTAACGTTGATAAAGCTGTTTTAATCAAATCAAATTTTCATGGTTCTTGTTTTTGAAATTAGGAATCTAAAAGAAATAAAAGAAAAAATAATGCAATATTTATGTAAAAATTCACTATGTATTGCTCATTATGTATTCAATACATTTAGCAATTTTATTGGAAACATAATAAAATTTTTTTTTAATGAATAGAATATATTAGTTTTTATTGATACCGTTCACAAGTTGTTGTCATTCTTATCATTAATTCTTATTAATCATCTAAATATAGATGTCAATTTATGAGATAAATAAAATATTTAATCATTCGATTACAGTTATTTTTGGAAATTTTATACTAATAAGAATCACGAAGTCCAAAATGGTTAAATGCTTCAAATCTATGTTTTTAAAAATGCATTAAAAATATTTTAGGAACTAACACCGATTATAAAAAATTAAAAGAAAACACTAAAATATACATATGCGCGTTTTTATTAAAAATATACTGGGCAAAACAGGATATTTTATCAAACAATATATATAAAAATATGCAAAAACATTTTATTGTATATATAAACCATCATTTTTTTTATTAATTCACTTATATGATTAAGGTATTTATAACAGGGTTGTAGGAAAATCTTATTTTCATTCCAAATAAAATAATAAAAGTTATAAAAAAACTGAAAAATATGTTTTAGCGAAAAATATTGATGGAAATTTATTAGTTTTTATATTATAAAACTTCTTAGTAATAAATTTTAAAATTTTCAACTAATTTTATGCATTTAAAAAAAACTTTTTATTATTATTAAAAAATAGTTAACTCTTATGAAAATATATTATAAGCAAAATGATTTATAAAATATAAATTTTTACTAATTCAAAAATACAATCCAATCAAAAATTAATATTAGAGCTGCATAAAAATGCCTAGAATATATTATATTTTAAAAAAATGTTTACATTTATAAGTATTAACATGTGCATGAACTAAGATTATTTTTCTTTCAGTTAATTCAGAATTTTTAGATTAGTTATTTTAAATATAAAAAAATGAAGGAAATGAGAAAATTTGTGTTTAAAAAATATAAGTTTCACTAAAATCTTGCAAATTGAATTTGCTAGATGTATAATAATCTTTTATTTTTATAATTTTCTCATAAATGCGATTATTATTTACCGTAAATCGCAATTTTATGTATTAACGAGAATCTATACAATTTTAAGATCATACTAATTTACTCATTAATAGTATGTATAGTATTTGTATAAATTTCAAACAGAAAAAGACATATGGGTAATTTAACAAATGTTTTTATGTGTTTTTTTTGTTTAAATTTATAAAAAACAGTTTTTATTGCATAGCGGGATTCTTCTTTTTTTATCTAAAGCACTTTGATTAAAAATAGCATGTGAAAAATCAAAAAAACATTTTTCATAATTTAAATCATAATATAAGAATCCTTCGATTATCTATATCATATCACAAGTTTTCTGAATTTATAATGATAAGTTCATAACCATATTTTTCAGTCACATGACTTGCATTAAATTTAAAAGTTATGTTGTTTTCATTACATATTTTTTCAAACAAAGGAAAATTGAGAAAATTAATGTTTGTTTTATTTAAATTTAAAATTCTTTAAATTTTATTTTGTAATAAAAAAACATAAGAAGTGACAAAAATGCACTGTTAACAAACCACATAAATTATACTTTAAATACTTTTTTTTATTGATATCTATGCTGAATTTGCAGAAAACTAATGGAATATACCTGACTTCGATGGCGAAAAATGTTTTAAATACGAAACATTTCAGATTGAAAAAACCAAGAGCAGTACCATCTAACATCTCTATAAACTAACAAACCACCTAAAGTTATACCTGCAATCTATAAATACTCTAATACTATAATAATATGTAAACAAAGGTTAGTTCAGTGCATAAAAATAGTGTAAATAGTGAATGTTGGCCTTAAACTGCTGCATTAGTGTGAAACATATATAAAAATTGTATTTCTAAAAATTCCTATACAATTTCAACGCACGCAACTTTGGTCGGTCATCTACAGACTACTTAAATTTATAGTTTTTTAACATCCAATTGTTTTTTGTGTAATGTATGAATTTATAAAGATTTGATGGTAAAGTTATATTGTTTTTTAAAAAGTAAAAATAATTATTAATCGCTAAAACGAAATTATATATCTGAAATTTCGATATAAAATAAGAAAACTCAATATAGGTTTAAGATTCTTTTTTATATAAGTAGATAACTCAATTGCATGTGTCTTTAGAATATAAAAAACCTGTACTTACTTTTCAAAACAAGAAAGTATGTTAATATACCAGAAACAATAATGTATTCAAAGCATTGTATTGACAATTACGTCTATAACAAGAAAAAAATAATAAAATAGGTGATAAAGTTATTTATATTTTCACTTTATGAACAAATATATTAACATATATACTAGTTTGTAAAAAATAAATCATTACGAATCTGAAACTATTTATTGTGATTTTTCAGAACAAATAATGACAAGAAACCCTTTTTTCTTACTTATATTCTTTTCTGGCTTTATATTTTAGCTTTTTGTGAATTAGATTCTTATGTGTTTTTTTAGCTAATTGTGATAGTCATAAATTATGACGTTTTTATAATTTCAAGTTACTAATATAAAAAGCGATCTATATTCATGATTATTTTTCAGTACTCTTATATAAAAAGTATGATTTTTAGCTTTAAATAATATTATCTGTTTGTCACAGTTAATTTTACCTAGAAATAGTCGCAATAAAGGTTTTTTTCTTATCAAATATAAAAAAATATAAAAATTACCGCAAAAGGAATAGCGTGTTTCAGGAAAGTGTTAAAAAAAACTAAAAATCAAATATCCACTGCATAATGTAATTTTTCTTCATTTTACCAATTAACACTTTCGCATTTTAAGAAATGTATGGCCTATATTTTTTTAAAAAAATTTTGATAAATTCAGAGAAGAAAAAATTGTAGAAAAACAAGTATCAAAACCTTTTGTTTAAGGAAATAATAAATTTTTCAAGTTCTTCATGTAAAGGTTTTCTCAATATTTATTAAAAACAATTTTTTAAAAAAAACTAACATTGCATGCACATAACCAGATAATTAAACACTTATTTATTAAAAAAAAACATAGTTATATTTTTTAAACGAATATTACACAAGTTTTTTAATCAATAAAAGCGATAATGATTGCAATTGTTAATTTTTTTACAAAAGCGAAAATTAACATATAAATATTATTTTATCAATGATTTATTTTAAACATGGTTTTATAAATAAAAAAACTGAATGAACTTTTCATTAATAAAAATTTATAATATTTGAACAAGATATATTTAATAAATCAATTATATCTAATACAAAAATTTTTTAGTACTATCTTAATAAATCAAAGTCAATTGATTTTGAAATTTGAAAAAAATAATATTTGGAAAATCTTGTGATTTTTTAAACAAGCTTATAAATTTTATTTTCTGGCATATAAATTTTTTCAAAAAAATATTTTAAGTTATCTCATAGTTGCGAATAGTGATTGTTTTTTAATAAGATTACTATAATTTCCAAATAAAATTAGTTGCTTTGATTATGAAGGGCATAAAACGCACGATGAATAATTATTGTTTCATGTCAGGTTTTTTTATTTTGAAAAAAAGTCTACGAAACATATTTTTACTTATCTTTTTTGTTAATTTGTATGATCGATGTATTTGTATTAATATATTATTGGTAAAACGTGAGTTTCAATCGGTGTAAATAGTTGTTCGAAACATTTCTCGCGTAAATCATGTATAAAAATCAAATGTTCTAATCTCAATTTATTAATGTTAAAATAATGTGGTGTGACAGTTTCTTTTTTTTATAATAAAACAAAGTTTTTATAAAAAATCCTTTTATTTGTTTTCAAATATTAGATTTTACATTATATTTGATAAAATATTAATTTATAAAAAAAAAACAAAGTTGTAAATAAAAAGAAGATTGCATAAAAGAGCGAAAATATATAAAATTTTGTTTTTATTAAGATATCATACTACTGTATATAAAAACTTCAAAAAAATCTGTAAATCATAACATTAGCAAATAAGTTTTAAATCTAATTTAAATTGCAAAATTAACCATATAATCTTGTTTTGTGGAAAAAATATAATGGTAACATCAAAAAAAAAATTAATAAAAACATAATTATTAAAAAGGCTTGATTTTATATACTTTAAAAATACAACGTTTATTTAGCAATACAACTACCGTTTTTCATAATAACTTGTTTGTTTTGATTGTCTTTTAAAAATATCGAAATAAACATGTTTTTCAGAATATAATTTTTTTATAGAAAACATTTCATAGATTATATTTGTATGTTCAAAAATCAGAACTATAAATTTTGTTTCTAATCAATCAATAAATATATGAGAAAAAATATTAAACAGAAATATTTAAGAAATTCACAAACAGATTCTTTTAAATAATTATTTTTTTCTCCTTTGTGAAAAATCATAATAACTTCCAATAGCTAAAGTTATTTAATCTTAAAACGATAAGAAAATATGTATTTAAAATAACTTTAGTATAAAATACGATTCTAAACATGAATTTTCGTTTTTTACTTATTTTGAAATTGAAAAAATAAAACAATAGCTGTAATTATACATATATTTTTCGAATCATAAAATTTGCAACTCAACTTGTGAACACCTAATTTAAACAATTATTATCATAATCAAGCTAGGTAAAAGAAATTCTAACTATATTGAAGCAGATTCAGTGAAATTTCAATATATTAATTTAGTGTCTATTTATTTGTTTTATTATTTAATACTAGATACTGTCACCCAGATACACGGTATCTGATAAAGAATTTCAAACTATAAATTTTATAGGCACAAATCTAAAACTCGACTAAAAAAACTATTTTATTGTTATTTTGTTTCAATGATTTAGCATTTAATATGCACAAAGTTTCCCGACATAAAATTTTTGTATTTAGAGAAAATTGCAATTTAATTCGATATGTTGATGCCTAATATTTTTTTCAAATATTGTTCTTTTGACATATTTTTATTATTCATATTTTAACTTTGTTTCCTGTTTTTTTTAAGAAAAACTCTTTTTGGTACAAACGCAATTAAATATAAAATCTTAATTGAGCTTATTTGTTAATTTAGACAAAATTTTAAATTTTCTAATTTTTAGCTCATAAATATATTTTACCAAAATTTGAATTTTTTCTTAAGTATAAAATTTAATCTCTACAAACAAAAAAATGTACAAAGTCGAAAAAAAGTATATACAAGTTTAAGCTTTCTATGTATATGATCTAATGTTTTATAAAAGAATCATATCCATGTAATTGATTAAAGATAAATCACCATTTTTGATTTTCAAATATTAATTTTTGTATTTTTATAATTTTTTTTCATTACAAAAAGATATTAATACAAAATAGCAATTTTATATAAAGAAAAAAAGATATTGAAAACTTGTTGTTTGTCTTTCAAAATTTATAAAAGAAGCAAAATAATTCCTTGTCTTATAAAAATATTATACATATAATGAACGTTTTTTTACAACTATGCTTTTTTTTTCATCTTATTCACAATAAAAATTAATGCAACAATTTTTTGATACAATTTTATCATTTATATTATAAAATCAATGTTTAGGGTATCTATAATCTATTTCATTTTTGAAAATTGTTTTTTTTAAATATGAAGTTGTTTTTGTTTTTTATTATAGAGTATTGATCTTGCTAAATAGTAAACTAGAATTTTTAATTAAAAATTTCATATCAATTTTATATATGGTTATATTTTTCTCATGATCATTTTTTTGACTTATTTTTCATATTGTTGATCGAAAATCCTGTCAAACAAGCAGTTAATTTTGATTTAATTGTTTATTATTCTATAGAGAATATATTTTTTTGTTTAGTATGCGAAATTTATCTTATCTAAAAAGTTTTACAAAATATTCTTATAATATATATTTTCTTACCAGGCATAAAATTAACATTATATGTAATAGAAAACAGGTAGAAAAGGTATTGAACTCTACAAAATTGTGTGTTGATTAGCAAAAAACGTTTACTTTATTTATCATTGCTATATTTTAATCGACAAAGTTTTAAAATATGTATATTAGTATTTTTTATTATATATGTCACACGTCAGAAGTGTGCTCTATTTAGAAAGATATGAGAATAAAAATATCTCTAAATAGAAAATCAAATTATATTTATATTAGAAAAAAAGTTTAAATAAAAAAGTTGATAAAGTATTTTAAAATTGCGTATTTGTATTGTAGTAACTAAGTGTTTATATATATTTCATTATATTTAAATAAGATTAAAATATGATTAAAACATTCTGATAAAAGTATATATCAAAAAAGCTTATTAAATGCAAAAATAGGATTAAGAACGGAGAGTGTTTTGGGAAAAAGTTATAAAAATATTAACCTAAGAAAGTCTAAATCGGAGACACTCTGGTCCACAATAGATCTTATTGAGGAATAAAAGAACTTTACGAATAAAAAAAATTGTTTCAAAAATGTTAAATCTGTTGTAATTTTCTAATAAAGATACAAGTTTCCTTTTCTTACAGTAAAAAAATGTTTAATTTTATAAGGAAACTATAAAACATCTTTAAAAAATTTTATTGATAATAATGGACGGCAAAAACCTATTATGTGTTGTCTCTTTTATATTTTTCAAAACCAATATTACTAAATGTGTATTTAAAACTATAATAAATAATTAGAAGTAATAATTGCGTTTATCAATTCTTCGAATATGTAAATTAGTGATTGCTTGAATGAATTATGATTTTTGTGAAGTATAATTGATATTTAATTTAATGCTTCCAAATTCATATAAATCTTGTATATTCAAGTTTATATGAAAAGATTGTATTTTAAACACTTAAGAAGCTCTTAATAATACCTTTGTAAATGTTTTGTAAATATATTCTATGTTAAACAAAGTAAACTACATAAATCTGAATCCAAAAAAGATAAAAATAGTATATCATTATAATACCGTATCTTCTTATAAAATTTAATAAAAAAACAGCTGAAATTAAAATATATATGATCGAGAAGAAAAACATTTAAGTGAACATAAGGTTCAATGATTTAGGCTATTTCATTAACAGAAAAAAAACTTTTATATAAAACTCATTCACAATATTCGTTGTTCTTTAAACAATTTTTTCTCTGAATAAAATCTTTCTTCGAAACCATATAAATTTAGTGTTTTTTCCTACACAAACATATTTTTTTTGTAAATTATCTATGTATGGCAAATAACTAGAAAAAGCAGTTAAGAAACGTTGTTGCATCATTGAAAAACATTTTATTATATTAAAAACATATAAAAATAAAAAAATTATAATGTGTCTCGTTAAAAATAAAGCAACCTTCAAACTCATAGTTATATTATTCGAATAGGAAATAACTTCTTTTGTATTTTTCGAACTAAATTTATGTTTGCAAATGAATAGTTTTGTAATTACCAGGTTAGTTTGCAAATATTTAAAAAAAATGTTTTTTTTTGTTTATTTCCTATGATCGAATATTACATTTTAATTAAAATAAATCAAATAATAAATATTTTCAACTGTAATTAAACTCTAAAAAATTATCGGTATGAGGATAATTTGTCATAAAAATTGTTAGGAAATGATAACTATAAATTGTACAAAAAAATTTTCTTTAATTATATCTTGAAAACTTGTATAAGAGATTACAAATTTTTTGTAACTTACATAACGAAATTTTAGCAAACCTTTTGTTTATATTTTTGATAAAACTTTTTTAAGACATCTATTATAAAATTGCAAAACATCTTTATTATGTTTCCGGAAACATCTTCTTTCTTGAACAGTAAATCACAACTTGAAAATAATTTTATATAAAGGATCAAAGTCAAAAAAAATTTATTATAAAATAATAAATAACATGAAACGTGTTGTTGTTCTTTTTTTTCGATTTGTTTGTTTTATATTTTCAAAAAACTAATAAATTTATAAAGGTTTTAAGATTTTTTAAAATCTTAAAGAGTTTGCAAACATTTTTAATATCTATATTTTTACTTATCTTCACATTTATAACATATTTTTTCAATATTTTTAGCTCTTGTTGTAATAAATTGATTGAGTTTTTTTAAAAAATACATTTTCTTTTCATTTTCTTTTCTTGCATTTCACCGAGAAAATTTCTTTAATTGTTATGAATCACAACCTTTACAAATATTCGAAAAAGATTACTTTGATGACAAATTACTTAGATCGAAGCCTGGTTTGTCCACCTAATTTAATGAGGAACAACTCAAGGAAATAGTTATTAAAAAACCGTGAGTTCACAACCTTCCCGGGTTCAGAGTTTTCAAAAAAATGAATACTACGACCGGTTGACCTTGAAAAACCGATATTATGATACTACAATATGTATATGCATGAAACAAAAAGATTTTCGTCGGTTTCTTTTTTCAAATACTATTTAGAATTTGGTAATTGCACATAGACCCACGACACTAGTGCTTTAATCAGTTTCGTTAGATATTTGATTGTGCTTTTATTCAAAACGATGGAGCTTTTAAATTTTATATTAAAATTTCATATTTAATATATAATTAAAGCCAATATAGACACAAATACTATGATTGTATTACAGGTGAAAACATACTATTTCCAGAAATCAGGAATATTTGGATATTTACCGATGTTATGTCTTAATATTAATGATAAGCGGCTAAGATTTAAATGCGACACCTGTATATTTACATTCCTATATTTGCATTATATTAGGAATTTATTTAATAAACAGAGATCAGATAAAGAAAAAAGGCAAAGCAAAAACAAAAAATATATCAAAATAATTTAGATGCAAAACTTAGATTTTAATAAAAACAATGATGTTTAACGAATATATTTACTTCTTATTTTTTTGAATATTAATAATTAGGATGTTTTCAAATCTATTAATAAGAGTATTCAAGAAAGAAACAACAGTGGTTCATTCAGTATTTCACCCAAAACAAAGTAGTTAGAGTCTTCTCTGATGAAATTTTTTAATTCGTACATTTTGTTACGAAATGTCAGTATATAGGTTGGAAGTTCTGGGTCGACCTCGCGGTCTTCCCAGTTTCCTAATATCGAGTGAATTTATATTAAAAATAAAAGAAATTATTTCTCGTTCTCCTTTATTTAACAAAGCTTTATTTAAGCTTTTCTTTGATCAAAAAAGACCAATCATATTTTAATTAGAAAAAAACAAAATCAAAATTCTTACATTTTTGCTTAATTGCGAAAATTACACCAATGAAGATCAAAAAAAATCAAACTTCAAACGTCATAAAACATACCAATAAAAAGGAAAAATGTCAAAAATACATTTTTTCTTTGATTTTCAAAATTTAGAGGTAAAGAGAGACCATTGAAATGAAAAAGAATTTTTCAAATGCAGTCATCATTTCCTACTATATATCTTTGTGTTAGAGCGTGTTTATTTACATATCAACATTGAAATTGCTTCAAACCTTCATCTTGAAAATATTACATATTTCATATTTTTAACTTAAAAAACACAATATAAAACCTTTCATATAATCTATATTTTATTATAATATTTTTAATATACATGTCATGTTTTTTCAATCTAAATAACGCTATCAAAAGTGAAATTATATTTTTAAGTGAAATTGAAATTTTATTACGACTTGATCGGAATTTTTCGACATTTATAGATGCTATAAAAACCGATTGAATGTGTGTATTCTATTAATTTAGAAGTTTTTCTTTTACTTATATTTAATTTGCTACCTGAAACATAATTTTTTTTTAAAAAATTTTATAAATTTAATAAAAAATAATTTAAGTTCAAAAAGTAAAAGATAGTATTTTTCATTAGAATTCTTCGATTTATATATGCTTACTTGCTCTTTAAAATTTATAAATAAATCTTTATCTTATACATTAACAATAGTTTTATCAAAATTGTTGTAAAATATCAGAAATTTCATAATTAGTAAAATTTTCAAATTATATTCAAAAATAAAAAATATAATTTTTTTTCTTTCTAAAAAGAAAATAAAAATTTTTATTTCTGCAAAATCTTTGTGAATTGTATAATCTGAAATGTTTCTATCACATTTTAACGGTTAAATATTGATTTAAACAGAAAATTCAGAGAAGATGATATTCTAGATGCTTTATAAAAACAAAATTTAAATCTATCTGTTTCGCGTTCAAAGGTAAAAACAGAATTATGACTAGTTCATCATACCAAAAAAATTAAATAAATAAAATTTATAAGAAATGAAGATACTTTTTCCAAGAAGATAATATAAATTTTCAGAACTCTGCATGGAAAGTATTTTTTTGTGTAAAAAATAACAAATTTAAAAGATAAATAACAACATTTAGTTATCAATATTATTTTTAAGAATTCTTAATGTCTGTACCAAAATTTTTGAGGCTATAACTTAGATAACGACTAAAAATGCAGTTTGTGTTGTTTTTTATAGGTCTTTATTTTAAACATTGTATTTGCGTTAAACTTTAATATATTATCATATCAAATTACCTTTGATTAATATATTTATTGTGTAAAATATAATATGTTTCGTATATATTTTTAAATTTTTATTATCAGCTGTGCGATTCATAACAATTTAAAATTAGGAAAAAAAAAGTCGCTTAAAAAAAATGTGTAGCAACTAAAAAAAAGAATATCTGAAAAATTTACAAATTTTTTATTAAAAAAACCAGAGTGTTATCTTGAATTTCTAAAAATATTAATGATCAAAATTTAATTCATAATACAAAATCGATTTTACATTATCCGGGCGTTTTAAATTATACAAATCTACCATTGCATATCTATAAACATTTTTCTCATCATATTTATTACAGAAATCATTTAAATTCCAGGAAATTTTGCACCGCAAAAAAACATCAATGGATGAATTATTATCTTTAGAAGTGATATAGATTTGAAAAATCACATCCAATTTTTTACTAACTTCACAACTTTCATAAAATAAATTTTCCTTTAGATTTTCATAATGATTTACTATTATTCTACACACAGAATCAGCAAATTTGAATAAGCATTTTGTTTTATTCATCATATCTGTATCCATTTTTTGTTCAAAGTTTTCAAAATCTTTAAGATTAGAAGCCACTTTATTGAATTCTTTTCTGTGTATAGTTGTATTTAAAAACTCAGCCGCTTCGCTAAACGTTCTTCGCAACTTATTTCCATTGTAGCTTTTTGGTATGTGTAAATTTATATATATTCTATTGGATATTGGGTCATCTGGTAAGCATGTTTTTAAATTTGTATTCTCCAGTTGGGATCTGCCTCTATTTTTCATTGAAAATTCTCGAAAGTGCGAATAAAGCCTGCGAAAAATACTGCACTTGGTAAATTGAATATTTAAGATAATGACTGATATAATGCTAAAATTCATTTAATAATTTGTTTGCTATTGCGAAGAACTCTCTTTTTGTGATTGAATGTATGAAATATGGAAAGGGATATAAAATATGATGTATGATTACTTTTTATTTTCTTCCAAATATATTCCCATATTTTAATTATTGATAAAAAAATGAATTCGTTTATAATTAATAAATACATATGTTCTTATTATTTTTTACATTCATAAAAAGGTTTTTTTGTTGGATTCATGACAAAAATATTATTTTAGAATTTTCAAATTTTAATTTAAATTTGCTCGATTGACTTGAAAAAATGAAAATCTGGGAAAAAAACATTTTTTTAAAAAAAAAATCCTTAATTTTTTTTTACTTCTATAAAAACGATCCAAAAATTTATAACATAACTATAAAGATTGAATGACATAGAATAAACAATCTATAAAAAACCAAATATTTCTTTTTAAATTTACCTTATAGCTGAAATAAAGAATCTTTTAGTTCGAATGATCTTCTAAGATTCAAACTAATTTTGTTAAAATTTCAGTGAAACAAATAAATAAATTATAACTTTTTTCTTGATCTATGAAAAGTATGAGTAAGTGCAATAATTCAAGAACTTATGATTAAAACAAACAAAATTCACAGAATGAAAAGTTACCTTAAAAAAATATTTTTAAATTTTTATAAATATAAACGAACAGTTTATAGACAAAATTTGTGAAATATTGGATATTTTATAAATTTTTATTTACAAAATTACTAAGATTATGGAATTAAAGGCGTTTGTATTTGTTTAATAGTAATTTCTTTATAGGATCAATTTTTAAACACAAGTATTCTCTTCAAAGTATTTTAATTTTGTCGCATAGGGTTATAAACAAGTTTTTGAGCATAAACCTAAACACTTCATGTTGTCATTGTAACTTAAGTCAGCATTCGACTTAATGAAGTGATAAAAAAGTCTTTTATAATGGTGATTAAAATGTAAAATAATACTTTAAATCTAGATTTGATGTTTTTATCTATTTATAATTAAATTTATAATTAAATAATTAATACTAAATTATTAATAGAAGACATTGAATTTTTAATTTGGATAAATTAAATAATTTATCAAATAAAAATATATAAACAGCTGGAATCGAAGGGATATGAAGGAATTCCTGAGTAGAAAATACCATTATCGTGGTCAAGATAATGAGATTAATATCTCATGTAATTCAAATAAATATTTTTGGTTTTTGATTTATTTAATAAATTATTCATCTTGACATTGAATAATTAAATGTGAGTATTTATACTCATTACAACTAAAGTGAAACTTATGTTTCTAAATTAATATAATTATTATTTTTTAATTAATCAGCATAAACTAATCATCTAAATTTAATTGATTATTTATTGATTGAATATCAGAATCAACTAAATTTAATAAATCGTGAATCTGTAAAATAAATATGTTTATTTATTTGTTTTCACGATATGAATCTAAGCTACATTTTAGATGACCACTTGAAATCTTGAGAATCTTTAACAAATAATATATTACATATTATGCATTCCTTGAGATGATATTAATCTTAGTTTTAAGTAAATGTGCGCAAGTAACCAATGAAAATCATTACTTTTATATTAACCATGTTTGGTTGATTTTTGATATTCTAGATACACAATTCGATATGTTTCAAAAAGTTTA
>AFBI03000054.1:67342-276082 GCA_000230595.3 Edhazardia aedis USNM 41457
TAACCATATTGTAAATAAACATTATAATCGTGAAAATTCCGATGATTACAATATTCATTCTATTCATACATGGTTTAAGATCTTTTTACAATTTTTATAATTCGTATCATTATTTTTTAATAAATAGCCTTACAAAAATTGAATAACAATTTTTATGATTTAATTGTAATTCGGTTGTTTCATATTGTTATAATGTGGTGAAATGTCTGACACTATACATATGGTAATTTTTATGGTGTTTCTATTTCAAATTTCTTTTTTTATTTTAATTTACTCTATTGATTTGCTTTGGATCATGCGACTTCATTCAGTTTCAAGATAAAATTTTTTATTAATTTTTTTTCAATATGTAAATAGATACGTGTCTTTATTTACACTTTTTACAACAATTTTCAACCAATTATAACAACAAATGTTCGGTTAATTATTATTTATTAACTTAAATATAATTCATAAAGGACTATTTCTTCTACAAAACAATAAATTAATTATAACCAAAAATTTCCAAAGAGAAAATTATTTCGAAAATAACTTTTTATTTAATTTAATCTATTGTTTATATATTGTGCTAATTGTACTGGTTAGCATAAATTTACGAAACAACCATTAGAAAAAGAAATATTCCTAAATATTTAAAAATAAAACCATATGAAATTCATTTTAAAATTTATGATAAATGGCAAAAGCTCTTCTTATTTAAATGATACGAAAAAATGTGCGGAATAAATATGAAAAATATTTTTAGCAATTTATGAATATTTCGAAAAAGATCTATAAATTTTGGCGATTTAATAGTTAAAATCTGATGAAAAATATATTTAAAGTTTGCATGAATCAATAACATATAAAGATCATTGTAAATTTGCATTCTGAAGTAATTATCTTGCTATTTCGCAACTAAATCATTCAAAAATGTAATATTTTGCATTACGCTAGAACTTGAAATGTTTTATTTTGTTGATATAAATTTTAATAATTTCTCTTATAAAGAATACAAAAAATTTATGGAGTACAATCGAATTTTTACCAATGAGTTAAACATCATTTAAGTTTTTCGTATGAAAAATTGGTTGCAAAATTCGATAATCTAAGCAACCAATCAAACTCAAGCTAAAGAATGCGAAATACTTAAATCTTAAAGCAAATTTAAAATTTTGACCCCATCAAATAAGAAGAAACAGCCAACTGAAAGCAAATACTTTGAGTATTTATTGTTTCAATTCAACACTAACCAAAAACTAAAACCTCTATAATGTACAATCGACCATAAATCGAACTTATAAGAACATCATCTAGGATATTTTTTGAATTATAACATTTAGAAAAATTAATATTTATAAAAAATTTAAGACTTTATTTAATAACCTTATAATCCTATTATAACACAATTAGATTTAATGATGCAAATAAAAAAATATATTTGTTGTAAAATCATTATATAAATGAGAAATGATTCTTTATATGGATAATTTGCTAACGAAAAAATTTAGATTTTTAAAAGACGATGTAATATAATCATAGTGTTTTCCTTATAAGCGTAAAATTCTTTTTATATGGGTTTCTAAATATTTAATAAAATATGTAAAGTTAAATTAATTTCACATGAAAGTAACAATATTTCATATATGCTTTTTTAAAAATTTTAAAAATGAGATATTTGATACTATAAAAAATTACTATAACAGAATAAAAATTTATTATTTACTATTTATAATTTATGTTTAGGCGGGTTTATATTTTTTTTTGATATTGTTGGATAGCATAATTTATTTTACTTCAATATATAATTTAAATATTTGATTTTTCACTAATTAAATGTTTTTTTAAGAAAATCTTTGCTTCCAGAACCAATTTTTTACTTAAAACATAGTTATCAATGTTCTGCAGCACAATAAAATAAAGAAGAAATATATTTAATTTAAATTTAAGTTATATTTATGGTTTATTAAAACGATCGAAAAATATTATTCTTTGCGATATAAATTGTATAATTTGAATGCTGTTGTATAAAAAATGAATGATGAAATTAATTGAATTATACCTATAACACTATTAAAGAAGTTCCAATAGAAAATTATACCATTAAAATAGACAATAATGTATAAAGGGAAGCAACCTTTTCAAAGAAAGAAGAGCAAACATATATTTTAGAACATAAAATAATCAATAAAAAAAGCTAAAAACTCATTATATTCATTACCTAAATAAATAATTTTTTTCTGTTGAATATTTATTAAGTAAAATAAAAACTAAAAAATATATTCTTTATAAAATCGCTTTCTTCTTGTATTAATAATAGATTATAATATTTATAATAAAACAACCAATAAAATATTTATAGAAAATAGTTTAAGCAAAAAAAGTGTTGCCTTAAAAAATATATTTTTCTTTATATAATTACTTGTTTACATTCATGGTATTCGTTTCAATGCTAAAAAGTTATGACTGCGTTATAAGTAAAATAATTTTTTAATTTAATCATTTAGGGAAGTGGCTTAAAAATAAATTGCTTTTAATATATTTGTGTTTTTTAGAAAAAATTTTTTTTATTCGTTATTCACATATTTAGAAAATAGTGATTTTATAAATCTGTTTTAAAATGATTAAAAATAAAGATTTTTTTTATTCAGACTATTTTAATATATGCAAATTCTAATAATTTTGTTCACTATCTCTTTTGCGAGCGTTTTTTACTGTGAATTATGTTTTAAGCCGATATTAAGGTATCGCTCTGTTGGATGGAGTACGATTAGAATCTTGAAAAAATGAAGATAAAATTAAAGATTGTTTTTTATGCATATTTATTTAAAAATAATTTCTTTTTGGTTTTTTAAACCAATCACCAATCATCAGCCATCAAAATCAATATTTGAAAATCACTTAATTTATAGTAAACAATCTTAAATCATTTTATGTCAATTTTCGTCAAAATAAATAATTTACATTGGTAATGATTAAATTAACCAGTGACAATTTTTTATTCCAAATTTTGAACAATTTTTGACAAGATTAATTTGTCGAATATAATTTTTATATTTCCACAAATTAATGACGTAATCTCTATTTATAAGCATTCAAATTTCCCTAAATATATAGAATTTTAATATAATAATGTTCACTAAATTCTTTATGCTCTTTAATATTCAACACGCTCATAATTTGAAATATGCATATTCTATAAATTATATTTTAGTTTATTTTAAAAGACACAATATATCTAATATAATTCGCCTGCATATTATATTACAAAATATAGATATATACATATTTTTGAATTGATGTTATATTATGCTAACATCGAAATTAATGGAATGTACTTTGTTTAGTTCGGCATGCAATTTGCGATATTTTGAAAATTCCAATATTTTCATGATTCAATCTTTGAATGATGCTTACTTTTATATATCAAGTATACATGTATATATGTTTAATCTTAAAGATCATAAAAAAAATTTTTAAAAATTATATTTTTTTATATTTCTGAATTTTATAAAATATCTTTATTATATAAAACCATCTATTTTCTTATTTATGAAGTTCATTCTATAATATTTTCTTTATATTAATCGTGAATTATTGCCGTAAAAAACTCATAATGATTCAATCTTCTAATATAATATCATATTCGTCATTAAATACCCCTAAATATTCTTGTAAATATTTTTTCTATATTTTAAACTCGTTTATTAGTGTTATGTTAGACTTAAATTTTAATCAATGCACAAAATCTTTTTTTTTCTTTTGAAAATTAAAAATTAAAAAATATTTTAAACTAAAGTAAAAAAAAAACATTTATTTAAAATCACAACATCATCTCATCTCTAAAAAAAACAAAAATGCTAATTCTACCATTTTTTTTATTACTGGATTGATTTCTGACACTAAAGAATTAATTAATATTTTTTTGTTATATGTTTTGTTGAAAATTTTTTTTGTTAGCTTAAAAGATAAGAAAAAATATCTTTTTATGTATTTAACATTCAAATAGAGAGAGTTAATATGGAATAATATATTTTTACTGATTTGACAAACTTTTAATAGCACTAAAATAACTTCACCATATCTTAAAAGAAATTATTATCTTTTGGTGTAATCCACACATTTAATATTTTTTTCATATTTTTAACTGTGCATATTGTACAAAAAAATTTTTTTCAAACAATCGATTTTTATCAATCATATTTTCTCATTTGCAGTTTAATTACATATAAAAATTACAATATATATTCTTTTGTTCTTTTAGAATATATAGTGATTTTGATTTCTCACCACTTTTATTGTTCGCCTTCATATGTTAAATTCTAAATTATTATCATTTAAGGTGTTTCTAAGTTATATAATAATATTTTTTCATTCTATAGAATAGTACATATGCGAAAGTTTTAATTTAATAGTAATGTCATTTTCTTACATCTTTTTTAAAAAAAACATTTGGTTATAAAAGTATAAGCTGATAAGAAATTAGATTGTTTTTTGTAGTGTATTACGCTATATTTACAAGATAAAACTATTATCTTCTATATTTACAATTATTATATTCAAAAACAAGTAAAATTTTACAGAAGGTTTAATCAGATAAAATCAAGGTAGATGTAAATATAATATGGTCTAATATTTGTCGGATGAATTGTGCTCAATATGCGATTTTACCGATTCAACACTATTTTTACTAAGTTTTACCAATAAAAGGCATAAAAAAATACAATTTTAAAAGAAAAATTCGGCTATTTTTAAATAAAAAGAAGCAGTCACATTTCACAAATAAAGATCAAAGATTATATTCACATAATAGGCCAACAACAATAGTGATTTGCTCTGACAGGAAGTCTCGTATCACCCTCTATGAGTCGACCGTTTTCACCATAGTGGAAAGCCTTCTCGTGGCGTTAACGGATACGTAGTCTCGTTTACTACAAACCAATTTCCTTAAGCAGACCGGACGGTAAAACATTAACTGAGTCAATCGCCACTTATCTGCTCTCGGACAGAGGTTGAAGCATCAAATAGTGTACCTGTTCTTTAAAGCAATTTAGTAGCACCTGATCACAAGAGCAAATACAGTTGCGTGTCAAATGCGGTCAAACTTTCAGGTATGTCTGGTAATCAAAGCGCGAATGCGCATGATAGGGGAGGACCCAATACATAATTGTAATGATGCTTGTAGTTTTTTGGTTCTGAAAGTGATGTCTCTTGGAGTAGTTATTTTTTCTCTCAAGACAGAAACCACTTTAACTGAAGTGGATGTTAATATCTAGGGTTTTTAGCACAGAAAAGTTCGGTGTGCTGATCTGAAGTTATTGTTTTATATAGGATAGAAAAGGTTATAAAAAATGTAGTTGTTTTTATTCTATTCACATAATAATGGTAGATTTTGTAAATAAAAATATAAAAACTTTTTTTAGTCAAAAATTGATAAAAACATTAACAGAAGTGTCAAAAACTTCACCTTTTTATAGATAAGGTAGATAAGAAATAAATTATTTGCATAAATATATAAATATATTTATAATGTAAAAGAACTAGTTCCAACGATATGCAGCAGATTTTTATTTTAAAACATTACTATTATATTATTTCTGTTTTTTTTTATAAAATACAATTAGATACAAATTATCAAAAAAAATATGTAAGTAAACTTTTATACATTATTCAAAAGTAGAGGTAACATTGCAAATTTTTTGTATGAGAATATCAATTAAAGATATGTTTTTGTTAGCAGGAAGCGCTTACACTGTTTTTGTTGTCAAAGTGGTTCTCAAGAAGAGTTAATCAAGTGCTTTGGCTGTATAAATATTGACTATTGTTCATATGAAAGTTATTTTGAGATATATATTAAAACTTTCAATTTTTTTTTATTATTTTTTCTCAATATTCCTTTAAAGATGAAGCATAACTAATTTAACAGATTTCCTTTTATTGTTAGCATTCTAAACTTCAGATAATCAATTAATTAAACAAATCTAAAATGTCAAAAACAAATTTACACTAATCTATTGATAAGCTTAAAAAGGTTAATAAGCAAAAAAATTAATGCTTTTTACTGCTTATGCTTACGCAAAAATATTGAATCATAAAATATATCTTAGATTTTATAACCAAAACAATTTAAATTGATTCTATTGGGTTTGTAATAATCCATTTGCTCCACTTAAAAATTAGCTCGATTCTTAAAAAAATTGATAAAATGACCAAAAAAACTAAAGTCATTTTCATAAAAAAAAATATACATGTATATCAATATACTTTATAAACCTTTACAACCTAGTTCGTGACTCAAATTCGTCAGAGATATTAAGGTCTTTTTATATAATACAAGCAAACTAAATTCTGTGATATATCATAAAATAAAACTAACCTTTAATAAGATGACAAAACAAACAAAACAAAAAATCCCGTTTGTTTGATATCGTTGTTATAAATATTTTCTTTTTTTGAAAATTTCGAACCACTGCTCTAGCCCTATTCTTTTTATGTAATGCAATATGTATATTATGACTTTTAAATTCTTTTTTCATGGAAAGACTTAAGATTTTAAGCCGTATATTTCTCAATAACATGACCACCTAAACTCATACAAGAAGAGCTGTTATTAAACAGTATAAAAAAATATAAATATGTATTAGAAATTCTCGAAAAGTAATATTAGGCTGATCACATAAAATTTACATAGTTTATGGTCGTATTTAAAAGATTAGATAATATTTTTTTTATGAATATATTCGTTTTAAAATTGATTCAATTTTAATTAATTAAAATATATCATTTTTAAAAACTTATTTTTGTAGACATAATTTAGATGCAATGCTAAAAACATGATTTTCTTTAGTTGAGAGAATATTGTAGCGTATAAAATGTTTTATGCTTAGATAAAACCGAAAAAACATAACTTAATTCAAAAAAATTTGTAAAAAAAACAAAAAAAGAAAACAATTTTGATATGTTTAAAGTCGAAAATTTTTTAATCATATTTAAAAATGAAAAAAATGGTTTAAAGTTTGTTTTATACTATTATCATGTAAAAATATAGCTGAAGAAATATAATTTTGATTTTTACATAAACAAAAGTTTTTTATGCAGTTTGAATGCTTCAGAAAAAATTCTAAAAAACAAATTTAAGAATATAGACAAAAAAATACTGCATTCATTTTAGCCTTTGATTATAAAACATATAGTTTTTTTTAATACTAATTTATTATGAAAAAGCTCAATATAGTCATATGCATCAAAATAAACCTTTTAAAAATTTTTGCATTACAAAAAATTTTTTCATGTATTATAAAGTAAAATGCTTTTTCATTACTTCTAATAATAAATTGACGTTATTTCATTAAAGAAAAAAATCTAAAAATGGAAACTAAAATGTCATAGGCAACAAATAAAGCCTTTGACATTTGTAATTGAAATAAAATCCATAATTAATTTGATATTTTCGAATAGTAGATTTTTAAGATTAATAATTTAAACAAATTATCATTTGATCTGCATGTGAATAAATCTAAAAACTTTACTGAACATTAATTATAATATAAAACATTTTTTTAGATGAGATAATTTTAATTTGTTATTGTACAATCACTCTATCAATTTAAAATATATAAAGGATTTGAATTAAATGATTATGAAGAGTTTTAAAAACACTTTTTATAGAACTCTAAATAAATATGAATATCGTGAAAACTCCAAGTCTATTTATATTCATAGTATTTTATTAAAAAAAATTTGTAAGGTTTCCTACAATTTGATGCGAAGTAGTATAAAGAATGCATTTATAATCAAAAGGAAAAAAGACTGAATTTAATGTTTTAAAATTATTCTTTGTACTAATCCCAGAATTACAATTACAAAACTCGCTAATACTATAACAAATATTTAAGTTGTAATCTTTTTTGGAAAGTTTAAGTACTAAAATCACCAGTATACTTATATTTAATTATTTTCCTAGTATTATTTTTATATTAAATTTTAGACAGAAAAAATGTTAAAACAAAATCTAATGTTATTTTTTTGTTGTTTACATTCTATTGTGTAAAAAAAAATATCCATAAAAATTAAGTGATCATGTCATGAATTCAAATAATGATGAAATACCAAAATTTCTTCATGTCTTACACTGATTTTAAAGAGTAAAACATTTTCTTCTTATGTTGCAAAAAAATATTTATTAAATAAGGTTTCATCTTGAAAAAAATACTTTTCTTTGAGTTATTTTTTACAACCTACTATCTTATTTTTTTAGTTATCACATCGTAATATAATCAATTTAACGAAAAAAAAATTTTATGCAATTATAGAAGCTTTGTTTGTTACTAGGATCAAAAAAATGTTATTGATTTTTTGATTATTTTATATCAGCAATAAGTTAGACTTTTATTTTGTTCTGTAAATTAGAACAAAATTTTATTGAATATATAATATAGGTTTTGTTTATTAATAGAAACTAAATACGTGGAGTTCTACTCAGAGACTAAAACTTTATCAATCGTAGGATATTGAAATATTAAATCAAGGTATGAATGAGCGCACAGGAACTACTAAAAAAATTATGCTTTTTATAATATTTTATATAAATAAACTTATTACAGAATCAAAACTTCAAACCTTTCTAAATTTTTTCTTTTTAAGCTTTATCAAAAACAATTTTGAATACAATATATATAACTCTTCAAATTTGTATTAGATATGTATTTGTAAAATTTTTTATTGTATTTTTTATGCTTTTTGTTTTTTCCATTTAAATTAAATATGTTTTTAAGTTATTTTTGTTAGATGGGTGTTCTAAAACATCTTATCGATTATGAATGTACATTTGCATATAATATGATATATACTTGCTACAATATCTCTCATTTTTAATGTTAATCAATTATTATTTTTCCCAGCTTGTCAAAAAAACACTCGAATTCGTAAAAATACGGCTGAAAATATAAAAAAAATATTTTAAAGCCATAAAATTATATTCAAAATAGTTGCATTACAGAGGTGTTCATTTGGCTTACCACATTTACGTAGATTCAAATCGAAATCAATACTTTTACTAGAATACATCTAATTTCGGAATAGTTTATTTTTTACAGCTAATTATGCGAATCGTGATCATTAGTATCAATCACCTTTTAATCACACGTGATCAAAAAAATTTCAAAAAAAAGTATCAAAATAAATGTTTCCTTGAATAAAATAAGTATAAGCTATTCAACTATCTTGATTTCTTAAAAATTAATAAAAATATGCAATATTTCTCACAAAGAAATATCGCAAAAGACTATAATATATTATAAGTCTTTATATTAATCTAGATTTGAAAATATTGTGTAATGTGTAATTTTGGTGTGTTAAAAATGCTTTGTATTATATTAATGTGGTTTTAAACTATATCATTTGTATAGCAACAAAGTTACAGACCTGCCTTACTACATTTCTACCGTCGTTTGCATTTTATTTAAATCAACAATGCTGCTGCCCTTATTTGGTTGGGTAACGGAATTGTAATTGGCATTGTCAGTTTTTTTATTAGCTTATTCCGAAATTATTTCGATAGAAATGTCGAAGATCTTTAAGTAGTTTTAAAACAAATAAATATTTTTGAAAAAGGGGTTTTTTAATAATTAAGGATTAGAAAAGAATAAATTAAAAAATGAACTAGTTAATTAAGTTGATATTAACAAAAATATATTGTTCGTTTTTTTTCTATGTTTTAGAAGAGACTAAACAGTAAGCTCATTGTATTATTTGCCTTTTACTTAGTTTTAACAATTCATTTCGATTTTGATTAAGCATACTACATATATTAAATACTAAAAAATCAAGTAAAAAAATTGTTTTATAAATCTTAAAAACATACTAAATCATGTAGGATTCCAAAATACTGATAAATTATCAAATCGCTACTTTACATAAAATATTTAAAATTCTGCCTAATTTTTTCAAATAATTGAATGTATCTCAATTCTGTAAAAATTGTTTTTTCACTATAAGGAAAACATGTTGTTTTTTTATCGTAAAATCTGATTTTATGTTTTATCAATGAAATGTGTGAATAAGCGTTTACTAGAATATACAATGTCATGTAATGGAGTAAAATAACCATTAAAAATAAAAGTCTAAATACTATTATATCGATAAAAATATGTTTTTTTAAAGATTTTGTAATATTTATATAATTATTGATATTACTATGGCTTAATTTGAAACAGTGTTATCCATTATAAGTAAAAAAGTATTTTCCATTGTATAATTTTCACTTCTTAATCTCTGAAATTGTAAAATATCATGTTTTGGAATTTTCTTATTAAGATTTGTCTCCTCTTTGATATTTAAAATATGATAAAATTTTTGATCAAAATAAGATTGTCACAATTTTTCAAATATTAGTTTAAAAAAATTCTTTGTTATATGAGACATCGAGAATACGTCATTTATATGGTTGAATGATAGGGGTTCGCATCACGGCCTTCCCGACTTTCTCGATTCAGAAGAGTTGTTAGAAATAGGAAAAGACATTAAACTTCGGTAAACGTTTTTTTAAAAGGGTATTTAAGCCTTTTTGTGATTTTATCAAACCAATCACATTTTGATAAAAAAGATCAAATTATTCAAAACTTCAAAAATCATCAATATTGTAGATTTTGAAAACAATATCAATTCATCATGTAAAAATTTTTATCAAAGTTTTAATCAAAAATCAAAAACACTAATCAGATGCAAACACATTAAAAAGCTTGAAAAGGATAATTAAACATGTTTTTAAATGTGAAATAACCAATAAATTTTCTGTACCAAAATTTCCTGGTGATTCAACATCACCAACCTTTATTTTTACACAGCCAAACAACAATGATAAATCGGGAAGACCACGAGGTTGACCCAGAATATTTAACTTGTGGTTGGATTGCCGTGGACGCCCTCTTGGCCTACCGGACCTACTCAGATTAGGAGTAAAATTATTATTATTAAAAGACATTTGAACTCGTTTTTTTGTTTTATTTACGAAGCTATTTAAGCTTTTTTGTGATTACTTATGACCATTCACTAATTGATCAAAAATGATCAAAAATCAGAACCTCATATGTCAAGCTTATCTTGATACTATGGACCTATAATCCACCAACAGTGAATAAATTTGATTGAAATTAATCAAATATCAACAACTTTAAATTTATATCAAAACTTCAAAAACGTCGGTTTTTTGCAAGTTTGACATATTTTTAGATAACCAGAAACCAATTGAAATCACTTGGTTTTTGACAAAGAGACATTGTCACCAAAACTTGTAATCGCTTGAATTACTGTTTTTACTATAATGTCCACTACTAACATAATTATTTCTATTGTCATAAATGATACTGTGATGAATTCAAATATTATTTAATAATAAAACAATTGATTTTTTAGTATAAATTATTAGTCTTAAATGAATCTTTTAAAATGTTAATTTTGAATATTTTAGATTGAATAATAATTCAGTTTTAGTAAAACATGGAAATAAATTTAAATGGAATTTTTGTATGTGATTTTTTAAAGAAAGAAAGATCACAAAAAATCATTTGCGAATAAAGAGAAAGAAAAAGAAGAAAAATTGAAAAATGAATAGTAGTTTTAGTGAAAATTGTAGTAATAGAAAAAAAGTGTTCATAGTAAAAAAATGGCTGATCATAATAGTTAAGATGAAAATGATAATAATAATTATCTAAATAAATATAACAATAACTTTTTTTCCATATTGAAATCTATATTTTAAATAATTTTCGTAAAGCTATTACGTTCCTTCAATACTGAACAGATACTAAAACTATTACCTATTTCTTCTTCTCCTTCTTTTTTATCTTGAATGGTTTTTTGTGAACTTTCTTGCCTTTAGAAAAACACTAAAAAAACCCAATATTAATTTATTTCTTTTTTTTTACAAAAAATAAAATAGTATCCAACCTATTATATTCAATACTAATATTTTAAATAAATTCATTTAAAGCTAAACATTTAAATTTAAAAATCAACTAATTTAATTTATTAAAGAATGTATGACATTTATATCACAAGAAGTTAAAATACTAGCTTAGCTCATTAAACTGCCCGAAATCTCATAAAACTAAAAATGTTTTAAATTTTAACGAATTAAATATAACTACAGATACAATTTGATAACGTTAGACATAAAAAAAATAAAACTCTACTTGAACAGTCAACCACGGTTTCACTAACTACAAAACAATAAAAGTTAAAGTGGTTAACAATGTTGTTATTCTTTTTAAAAAAATTCCCATAAATTTTATTATATTAGTGTTTTCTAACTTTTTCAATAATTTTTAAAAATTTAAAAAAAAACATTTAACTTGATAGATATCAATGAAAAAAACAAATCAATGAAATTCGCTTCAAAAATTTGATGAATATTGAATTAGGTTTTCATTTAATTTGAAAATTTAACCATTAATGTTAATTTTGTTCTTATATAAGGAAAATTGTTTGTTTCATCTCTAAAATTAATTTCAATGTTTTTTATTTATATATCTATTATAATATTGGTTTTTCATCTGTATTGCATCTTAAGCATTATTACTATTGCTACTATTTCGGATATTCATACTATTACTACCATTGAAAATAAAGTTGTTATAATTTTTAAACATTTTTTTCTTTTTCTTCTTATATTTTTACACCGAAATATCTTTTTGTGGTTTTTCTTGTCTATGAAATATCAGAATTTTTCTAATATTGAAATTTTTTTACATTGGTTTTTTATGCATACCAATATTCTTTTAAACAAAAAATGTAAATATGTTTTTAAAACTATTTAAAAAAAACAATTTTAAATATTTTAATACTTAATATTGGTAACATAATATTTTAATAAGTAAATGTGTTAATTTATATCACAGATAGCATTGTCAAATTGTTCCAGATGCTTCAAAATTAGCCTTTAATTTTTTTTTAAAGCCAAGTAACACCGAACTGATATTGAATACTATTTTTTTAAGAAATTAGAAGTTTATTACTTTATTTAATAAATGAAAATTAAAAAAGAATCATGCTGCAGAATAAAAATTAGAACGGGTTTCCTAAATATTAATTATAAAATCCTGATCTTTTAAATTTAAGCTTTGATAATTTTTAACACAATTCGGAATAGTTTTTTTTCTTCTTTTCGATGTTTTAAATCTTATAAATAAATTTAAATTTTTCTTAATTTAAAGAATATGATCAACTTTGAAGATTTTTTTCGTTTTATTTTGCAGAAAAAAATCGTACTCGTATTTCTTAATATTTTTGAAAGAAATATAACCAGCAATAATAACTTGACTTTCATTTTAGTGCATTTATTCTTATAATATGTTTGTTAAAATTTTTTTCATAATTTAAATGTGTATTTTAAATGATAAATATTTTAATTCTTCTAAAAAATCTATTTTGACAATTTCCTTTCTCAAAGAATAACGTTAAAAAATAAGCTTTTTGTTTCCACTATCAAAATTTAACCGTTAGAAAGAATCAATTTTTCAAAATTTAAATTTACATTTTTGAAGTATTTAAAAAAAATGGTTAGAAAACCCTTAAAATGTTATGCTGCTCGTGGTTGCAACACTTTTATTGTTTCACTGCAATAAAATCTGCATGTCATAAAAGAAAGCTTGAAGCTTTAAATTCTAATAATTCAAGCGATGTTTTATCAGAAGAAGAGACCAAAAAAGTTAAAAAGCAAGCAACTTCAGTACTCGAAATACCCCAAAATCAAGCAAATCCATCCATTTCAAACAGTTCTAAGTCTTATAGAGAAAAGCAAATAGTTTATTTTCTCGAAAAATTGTACTTTGCCAATGAAAAGTTCAAAGATGATTTTAAAATTTTTTTACAATTATTTAATGAATGTAACTTAAAGGATATCAACTATATAAAAACATATAAAGCGTTACAAAATGTTGTGAATGTTATGTTTTCTTTAAATAAGCTGTTCGAAATTTTAAATCAGATCTTTTTTGATGGCATTTCGTTGAAACTGGAAGAACTTGAACAATCGAAAACACTCGTCTATGAAAAATTATTGCGTATGTTAAATAAAATTTCGTCATTCTTATCAAAATATAACGGAAATGATCTTTGCGAAATAGATGCAACATCTGGGGGTGCTTTGTACAGAATAGTCGCTTGTTTTTGATGACTTCAATTTTCATATAGAATCAGTTCTTTCTGAATTACGAAAAAATATGATATGTTCTGATCAATCAAACGATTTCAACACACTTAATGAAAACACTTCCAATAATAATTCGGAAAACACTTTTCAAAATTCTCAAGATACACTGATTCACAAAATGTTGCCGGAATCATGTAACTTACCTGATGATATTTTTGATTTAACTGTTGGAACTGTTTGTTCGGATACCGAAAAATATACTAAAACGGTTACAAATTTTAAAGATTTGCTGCTTAAAATTATTAGTATTTATAATCAATACAATCAAAATATTTATATGGCACAACCAAATTCAATCATAAACGTCCTAAATTCTAGAAAAGCCTTATTACATTGTTTGGCTACTATATGCGTTAACTTTTATTCCCTTATATCTGCATTAAAAACACTATTTCTTCAGTATAATTGCGATCAGGAACTTTGCTACCAATTTATTAAACTTATTAACTTTTTAGATGGGTTATTCAATAAATTTTCAGAATATATTTCCTTCGTGCTTAACTCTTCCATTAAAAGATATATTTCTTTAGAAAATCATATTCAGTTACATGACATGTTCGAAACCGAAAACCAAATCAAACACCATTTAAATAATATTTCTTTACAGCATGCGGAAATTTTGTCAAAATGTAAATCTCTTTTTTCTTTGAAATACCAACAAATTTTTGGAGACCAAGAAAATGTAACTAAAGCTATTAACGATCTGAAAATCGATGTTGAAAATAGTCTAAAATGTATAAGTACACCCGTTATAGATGCAAAAAAACCTTTAAAAAATACTGGAAAATATATTGCTGAGGATGAATTTTTGCTATATGCTCATTTCATCATGTCATATTTACGTTACTCAGATCAACAAGTTCAATGCAAACAGAATCAGGCGATTTCTAAAAAGTTAATTTGTTTACTTGAAAATACGATACTACAGTATTATCAAAAGTTACTAGCAGCAAATAATGTGCTTATCAATGTAATGGCATTTATAGATACTACGAAAAAGAAGGATAACCCTAGTACATCCGATAAAGATTATTCTCTTGGCATAGGATCATTTCAAAGTCAAAGAAATTTTATGTGCTATTATGGAAATCATAATGAAATAATATACAATGATTTAAAAAATTGTTATGGAAAGCTCATTAAATCAATTGAAGCAGTAAAACAAAATGTTGATATAGCATTTAGTGAAATAGAAAAGATTACTCACTTTAGAGTTTTTTATAATAAAAAAAAATCTTTAACAGAACAGAATACAATTATCATACCTTTTAAAGGTGAATGTTTATATATGATTCGAAGTTATTTACTACGATTAAGGTCTTTAAACCAAGAAGAATTTAAAGCTTTATTAATTGAATTGCAGAAAAATTCAATGCTAATGCTTATATTAAATAAAATAATAAAAGATAATGTAATAAAAAAAATAATTGATACTTATAAAAAATTTCGTAACTCAATCAAAGATTTATTAGAAAACTTAAAAGAACAAAATATTATTTATAATGAGTTAAAGCAAAAACTAAACGAACTTACAAGGGAAAATAAAATTAAATCATCTATTATGGATGATAATCTAAATAAAAACGCTTGCGAAACTAATGATTTTTTTGATGCGACATTCGAAAAATTTAGATGAAATGAAAACACAATCAAAAATACAAAACGAAAGCGAAAATCAAAAATACACTGATCACGTTGCAAAAACCCAAAGTATGGAATTTAATGAAAAATCTACGGGAAAACATCAAAATCAAGATGAAAAAAAACATATTGTATATTCACATACAATAAATAATCAATTATTTAAATATACTATGTTCTACTGTGATAAATGTGGAAATTTAAATGAAAACAAAGGCTGTGAGAGTGCCCATGACTTATTAAAAACTTTACCATTATCCATAACTAATCAGAATATCGATGTAAACAAATTGTTTAGTTTTTGCAGTCATTGTAAGAAAAGTATTGTTAATGAAAATAATCAAAACATCGAAAAAAAATCAAATATATATCCAGTTTGTTATAATGAATGCGAAAAACAAAACTCTGCAAGTGTAGAAAAAAGTCTGTCAGAGGCTCACAGTAACATTCACACATTTTCAAATTTCTGTTTACCAATCAATAACGTAGAATATTTATGTGATTTATGTAAAAAAATAGAAGATATATTTTTGGATATGCAACCACCCTTGAACTATTGGAATGTTATATCGAAACGGGAACTTGATGATTTTGAAAAATGTCAAAATTTAAAAAGAATCATAAGGGCTTTTAAAATGCTCGTTATGAAAATTAATGAGTTTCTTCAAACAAACAAGAAATTGTCTTGATTATTGTAAATTTCTATTTACAATCGTTTAAAACTTCAATGAAAATAAATATATGTTTTCTTTGCGATATTGTCTTTATTCTCACAACACAACTATTTCAATAGCGTTTATAGATAATTTATTCAAATTTTATATATATATGATTTTTTAAGAGATTTTAATCGTTGAATTTTTATTTTTTATTCAGAAAAACAATATTAAAAATATTGTACTATAAAATTTTTTTCCCGGGTAACTAATGCCTTCAGAATAATTAAAATTTTCATTCAGTATTCATCTATCTAAGTTTGCGATCTGTTTACTCTGACTTATCTCTATTTGCACATAAATAAAAAGATCAAGCAAGATAATTTTATTTTAAATTTGTTTTTGTCATTTTTTCCTAATAGTTGCGTAAGATTTTTATGCATAAAAGTCGTTTTATTTTTTAGGTATATAAAAATTTTTGCACTTTTGTTTTTCTATTTTTTCTTTTCTTTCACTATTTTAAGCACAAGAAAGAAATTCTAGCATTTCATCCAATGTTAGGTTGAAAAAAATAAAGTAGAACATAAAAATAAGAGCACAACCAAGATAAAACACATCAAAAAAAATATTGTTCTTATTCTCGATGTTCCAAGAAGTCTAACAACGATCTATGCGATCATTCTAGGCTAAAAATCAAACCAGAATAAGATAATTCAAATAGCTGAAAATATCTAAACTATAAATTATTAGATTAATGGGATGTTTTTTTTATCAAATACTCAATATTCATTTGTACTTTTTCTTTTTTTATACAAATAATACAATGTATCGAATTAAAATGTTGCGATAGTTACGTTTTTGAAAAGTATAAAAATATTAATTAAAGATCTAGCAAGATGTTTTAAAAAATGTTATATTATTGAATGCTTAAAATCTTGCATTTGTTGTCTTTTTTTTCTATATATCCAGCAATTTCACTGATGGATTTTATTCCAGCATTGCCCTGCATGCGTCCAAAACATGCGATACATTGCTCGAGTCATGTTGAAAAATATTTTTTCTGTGGGTGCTGTTTTCTCCTGTTAATCCAAGAGAACACCATAAAAACTGATTATAATGGGAAATGGCTTGCTTGATACCATTTTTGTATGTTTTCTGTTTTGGTTTGGGTGTTATACCTGCCGAATCTGTTTGGGTATGCAGTCTGTGGTCGTATTCCTCTTCCGATGCCATACATATCAGTTGCAAACATACAAATATTTAAAGGAGTGTTGGCGGGAATTTTTGGAGGGAATAATGAAGATGTGGGAATATAAATTACACACACATCACCAATGTGGTTTACCAGAATAAGCATAAATAAAGAATTCGACAATATTAATAGTGATAGTTGGTTTTAAGGCCACTGTATATTATCTCATCGTTAACCCCTTATGAATATTACTTGTATTTTTAAAATTAAAATAATTGTAAAAAAGGTTTATGTTAAAATTCCATCTTTTTAATACTCAATACTAATAAAAGACAATTTACACATTTTGCGGTTTTTTTTATTACAGGCTGTGCTGTGTAAGTGTTACCATTAGTAAATGGATGACAAATCGCAAGGAATTAAGTAATTTACAGTTTTCTACGTTATCAAAACATTACAAAATATAAAAAAACAAGGTCATCTTATTAAAATTTGAATTTTTGTTAATGAATGACCTATATTACTATATCTTATTAAAATCAACACAAAAAAATAAACTTATAAAAACTGTCTGGAAAAAAACAATACGTATATCAGTTTGTATAAATATAGAAGTTTAGGTGTACAAAAAAATGAAGATAATTATATGGAACTAATTGAAAAGCAGTATATATAAAAAATTAAAAGTATAGCCACAGTAACACCGGTTATTATCAACAAAACAAATATCACAATGTAACCAATTTTTATATTAATTAAAAAAAATTGATTTTCTTATCATTTAAGTGTTAACGAAATTCTTTTAAATTCTTTATATGATCTTAAAGAATTGTAGAAATTAAATATTTTTAAAAAATATTACGGTTTTTTGAAACGATGATTGTCTTAGAAAATTATAAAATATAAGTTAAAAAACCAGCTTTTTATAGATAGCCATGGTTTTTCAATGTCTTGAAGAAAATTTTGAAATATATATTTTAAAGTTTTAATAATCTAAAAGCTAGAAAACTTTATTTGATTGTTAATGTATTGATAAATAATCTTCAATAGGTTTTTATAGTAAATTTTTTGCATATTATATTAAAAATGGTTTTACATCCAAATTAAAAAATTTAGTGATTCTTAATGTTATTAAGACACATCGCATTGTCAAAATTCTAGGTTTCTTTGTTTTTATTTTAAAATTACCTGTAAAATATTTTATCATATCAACATTATGAAAATTTGATTTGTACATTGACTTACCAAGGAATTTTATTCAGATTTTATTTTTATAATCATATCATATTAAAAATTGTTATGTTATATTTAGATTATTAGAAAAATTTTTTTACTATTTTTATTTGTATTATTTATATAGAAGATTTTCAGCACTTAGATGTAAAAACCAGAAATTTACCCAAATAGAAAAAAAACATTTTTGTTCAATTTTTAACTATATTTATTAATAAAATTTAAAACAAGTTTAATATCTTTATCTGTTAGAAAAAACTTTACATTAATTTTTTTAAACGACATATATGCATATACACACATATATATATATATATATATATATATATATCAAAAAGATGGAACACATATAAGAACTTAAATTCGTTTTTGGAACAAAATATTACTGCACAAATCTATTTTCTGTTTTATAAAATTTTTGCTTTTTTTTATATGTAAAATTTTTGAAAACCGTTAGTTGAATTTTAATCTTCCTTAAAGATGTTTACGGAAATCCCCGATATGTCAATTTCATTTGTTAAGATCGTACTAAAAAAATTAATATCGAAAAATTTATTTTTTTTAATTGTATATTGTGAAAACCTATAAAATTTAGTAAACTATATTTCTGTTGAGCTCATTATATTAATTAACTGAAGAAATTTAAGTGTTTTTTTGTGATTATTTACGGCGTAAAACAAACATTAGTTTTGTGTCTATTGTATCTTGCATTTTCTAAAACTTTCAGTACAGGTCTTTTTAACACAAATTCATACGAAGAGAAAAACTATAATATCGAATCTTTAATGGTAAATGATAAGTCTAAATATAAAAAAAATTTTTGCTGAAAAAACCCTTTTCTTATTGAGATGGTTTTATTAGGTTTTCACAAAACTCTTTTTTTAGTCCATTAATTATAAGTTGAAAAAGAAATCTAATACTAAAATGTTTAATTATTTTTTAAACTAGCTTTGTATTAATATTTTAAAATTATAAGAATTTCATGAACCTAGATTTCTCTTCTCTATGTACTTAAAAATATATCTAAACTTTTTTAGGTTAAATATTTTTTAAGAATATTTATAAAGAATTTTTTTTATTATTTAGAAACGACAATTTTTAAAATTTAATTTCAAACAATACAATCTTTGTAATTTTTGAGACATTTAAAAAGTATAATATAGAATTTCGGCTAAGTAAATATAATATGTGTACAAACTATCAGTGATTTTAAATAAAGTTCGGAATAAATTCTTTTAAAAATATCAGAAATTTGTAAAAAATCCTCACAATATGCTAATTTTATATTTCGATTATGTTTTTTTAACGTCGTCAGTAAAAAAGAATTGGTTTTTTTTAAGAATTGAAAGCTAACAAAAAAATTTCTTATAAAAACTAAATAGTACTCCTCTTGCTACATATTGATATAAAAATAATAAAATGTTGAAAGCGAAACAGAATAATGCAAATAATTTGATATTTCGACTGATTTGAATTTCTGATACATTTTTATGGCAAATATAGCTACCTTTTACACAAACGAAGCCTGTTTGAGTAAGTAACTATTATATTCATTATTCTTTACCCCTTTTTTAACTCATGTCATTTATTAAAAAACAAAAAATATATACGATAATAGTTACACGAAGGCAAATAGATACAGAAACACAATCAATAAATAACCAAACGGACAGGCTTGCAACTGATTTTACAAGCATAACTCATAATAAATAATATATTTCCAATAAATATTTCCACACCTATTGCCTTTACAGAATATTTGCTAGCAGTGTCAACAATAACTGTTGATCTAAGGCGATTACAATTTTTTTCAGTCATTGTTCTGATATTGAAACATTAATATATGTTTTTTAGTTTTAGAATCTGTATTTTTCAATGTTTCTATATATTTATATATTATGTAAATTGTATAGTTAAATATGTCAATGTTTTGTGCAATATTAACTACTGAAATTTATCAAATAAGCAATATTTTTTCTAGGACCATTTTCATTGCTATAATTGGTATCTTGAAGTAAATTTAACATTAATTGAAACAAATCAAATTTTTGAAACACAGGAATATAGAAACACTTTTGAAGAAACACATTGATGATTAGATAATTTTTTAGTGTGTTCATTTATAAAAAGTTTTTGGCTCAATGTATTAAAAAAATATATTTCTAAACTATTTACCTCATAAAAATAAATTTGAATATTTCAATACTTATTGAATCTTGGAATGCAAAAATAGTGTTTTTGAATACTATGCTTTTTAAAAAATAGCATCTTAAATTTTTATTATAACTTCTTTTGATATTTTTATCTATTTTTTTATAAATTATTTATGATATAATTATAAATATACGTTATGTTCGTGAATTTATTACATCAAATATTTCATAAAAATACAAGAAACATTTGAATCTTGGCCTATTTTATCCTATATAATATGAATAAAGATTTCAAATTATACAAAACAATTTGTGTATCGAAAAAGTTTTTAAAAATGGTTGTTTATAAAACCTTTTTTCATTGGTTTTGATAACTTGGAACTTGATAAGAATGTCTTCTGACAAAATTTAATAGTAAAAATAATTCAAAAAAAAATTAAAGAAAACAAACATTATAATAATACCACTATAAACAATTTTTACATTCATTTTGATCGCAGTAATCAAACACAATCCCAAACCAGTATTTTTTAAATAAAAAAAATAAAGAATTATTACTTTTATAAATAAAAAAATGTTGTTGTCATATATTAAACATACAAATGAAGTCAAATAACGTATTTTTTCGTGTTATTTTATAAACAAAAAAATATCGCAATTATTGATTTTATGAATAAAAAAATGCAGTGAAAAGAAATAAAACAGACAAATTGTGTCAAAAGACAAAATTTTTCTTGTTAATACAAATACATTTAACGCGATTATAATTTAAAAGTATAAATTTTAATTCTTAAATAAAAATTTTATGAGAAAAGATATCATATATGCATATTATATGCGAATGTTGCCTAATATAATATATTTTTTTATAATAGCACCTCTATGAGTAACAACAATGTGTGAAAAGCTTAAGGAAGCAGGGAAAAAAGTTATGGTACATAAAAAAGTGTACTTTCACCAATCACAATGTAATACTTAAAAAGTATTATAATACAGGTATTTGCCGAGGTCATATAAATGTCATAAAAAATAAATAATCGTAGCGTATTTGCAAATTAAATGTCTCAAAGAAAAAAATTGTGAATCTGTTGTAGATTATACATCACAAAACTCAAATAGAAGACCATATTGCTTTTCGATAAATTAAAATTGATTGTAACACACCAAATATGGTGCTCGTGATAATTTGTTCAAAAATCATAGGAAAAACATATATAAATAAAAATAATAATAGCTGTGGCTTTAGAAAAATATATAAGATGAATTTTCGATTAAAAAAACAATATCAGGTAAAATGATGTCAAGTTGAATGTGGAATAAATAAATGAACATTGATTCCATAAAGTCTTTATATTATATATTTACTTCGGTTATATTTTAAAATGTTTGTTAATCAGTCAAAAACCTTTTTCAAATTTAGTTTAGTTTTGTTAAAAAGATTGTTTTTAGTGTTTGCTTATAATGATTTGTCATCTTCTTTTGTTTATAAGCTTTTGCACATTCAATTCTCATTCTTGTTCTAACATGTATATTAAGTTATTTGATTTAAAAGGTAATAAATTATACTACCAACCGATAATGTAAAAAAATTTTTGAAAATCATATTTTTTAAATAGCTACAAAACAATATTGCTAACGAAATTATTTTGTTATGATTTTGCATAAATCATATTTTTATTTTAATATTTGTGTTTTTTTGATAATTTGCGGAAATATGTAACTTTGTTTAAGAGATAAAATATGAACATATACTTTTTAAAAAAACTGAAAGTTTATCAAGAAGTTTCTTGATTAGGAAATTTACCAGTTTTGGATTTGAATGAGAATGTTTGCTATAGGCTGTGTCTTTTTTACCGCTGCCCCTTTAAATATCATTTACCATAGGGTTAAAGCAAATATAATAACTTGGACATGACAAACTACTATACTATTTGGATAGGTTTTCTTTTGAAGTATTTTTCTACATAAAAAATAAAAATATAGTAACGAATGCCAAATCTTTCACATAATTCAACTTTAATGGTTTTTTAAGTTAATCAATCAACAAGCTTAAATTACTTTTGGATTGCTTTTATAAAAAAACACTTATTAAAATTTTGTTTTTGTTCTTTTGCTTTTATTGGCTTTTAATTAATATTAAGACTAGGCAATGTATTATTTTGTACAAAATAGAATCCGATATTTTTGAAGGAAATATTTCAAGAGCATTTTAAAGGCCCTGCGACAGGATAAATTTAAATGACCTTTTTAGCCGAACTGACAGAGAAAACAGTGATAAAAACATATGCGATAAATCATAGCAGTAAATACGAACAGAAATCACACCAAACGTTTCCATATCAAATTGATGATTTTTATATTGACAGACAAAACAGATTATATTTTATACATGACAAAAGAATTTACGCACATCGATATGAGAAGATTTCTGTGTCTGGATTTGCCTATAAACATGATGTTATTGATACTGAGTATGGCTGTTTGTTTTTTTGGATTGAAAAAATGCAAGAAAATGACGATGAAAGCAATGCTTTAACCATCAAAGAGAACATGAAAGTTATGCATGACGAAAGATCGAAGCTGGAAAAAAGGGGAAATTTGCCTTATTCGCACAATTGTTCAACAAATAATTTTAGTGACTTAAATGAAAGCACGGATCATTCTAATCAAAGCAATTTACCAAATTTAGTGAATTATCATGATAACGCAAAAAATACCAGCTTAGGCTTTTGTGCAGCAAATAATAACGACATCACACAAATTTCAAATAAATCGGACTTGAAAATCAACGATTCATTAATTAATTCAAAAAATAACGTTTTTCTTTCGGCTGATAGCACATTCGACATGGAAATCGTCAATGATGGGAACCAAACTGAATCTTACAAATATCAACTGGTATGCCGTGAGGCTGACGACAAAATTCACCCAAAACGAATCTTGCTGCGCATAGAAAGCCCCGATTACAAAATGTTAGTGATTAATCGCAAAAATTTTGTGCTGTATTCATCCAAAATAGTTCACATAAAATACAAACTTCAGTTTTATCTTTTAGATGTTCCATTCAAGATTCATACAACTTGTTATTTAAGCGAAAGGTTGGTTTTTCTGGACACAGAATTTAATATTCACATTTATAGTCTCAGAGATCGTAAACTTATAGGAAAATACAAAAGCTTGGGCGATGTCAGTTTGATTTGCACGTCTCCACGTGTTCCTTTGATTTCGATACTAACCAGCATTGGCTTGTTTACAATAGATGCTGAAAAATTACAAATACTAAAAAGCAAGAAAAAAGAGGAAATTGATTTCGATATAATTAGAATGGAATACATTAATAGAAGAACAATTTTGCTATTTACAAAAAATTCTGTGTATGAATATGCATTAATGAACAATTCGATTTTTGCTGTTCATAAAAATTCTCTACCAGAAAAGTGCTTATTTAAATATATTCACAATACAGAAGGATATAAGATAAAAACAATATTTGAGGATCCAGCAAAGTGTAAATGTAATTGTTATCAACAAATTCTAAACTTGAAAATTGAGCTTAAAAGAGTTACATTTGAGTTAAATGAAAAAATTCGGGAATTACAAGATAAAATCGATGATAAAAATTGATTCTTAAATCATTAAATTTTCTTTTCAAAGTTTTTATTGGTTATTATATTATATGATTTTTAAAAGAACCTCGGTTTTGTCTTAACAAAAAAAATGAAACTTAAAAAACATTAGATCTTTATTTATTAAATGTTTTTAAATATAAATGCTTAAAAATTTTATTGCATAGTTTGATCGATATTTTTATTGTGCATGTGTTTATAATGAGTTATATAAAATGTGTTGATATTAGTTTTAAAACATTTTTGTAGTATAAACATATTTTTTTCGCATACTTATCAGTTTTTATTGAATTTAAAATTCGTCAAATAACTAATTATAGAAAATTAGATGTTTTTTATTAAGTTTAATAAGTCATAAAAACCAAAAAAAATAAAAACAAGATGCAAAATTTTACATTTAAAAAGATTTTGTAAACGTAAACAAATTATTTTTTTTCTGGAACATAAAAATAGAAATAAAAACTATAATTTATTATTTCAAGTTTACTATTAAAGACCGCTACATAAAATAATAGGTATTTGATATATGTAGCATAAGACATAATTTTTTTTGTATTTTTAACATAATATTTTTTTTTATAAATTTATTGGATCATTTTGTTTTGATTTTTATTTTTGATATATATTATTCTTTATTTTTTAGATAAATGCATACAGTAAAAATGATTTTTGTATATTTAGAATGGTGCAAATTATCATATTTTATACAATTTGAAACGATAAAAAGGTTTTTGGGACAAGTGAACATGCATGAAAAATAAGGTTGTGAATAACAAAAACAGTGGAAGATTTTAACTATGACAAATCGAAACGATTCAAATGCAATCGATGTGATTATAAATTTTAAGGTAGATTTGCGGTTCAACATACACAGGGAATGGAAATCAGGATAAATGTGTATAAATAATAGTTAAAGTCCAAAACCCCACACATTTTAGTATAATCAAGAAAAATAAAGCGACATGGGACAAAAACAAAAGGAGAAAAGCAAATAAAGAAGAAGAGATAAGCAATAAATCAACCTAAAAATCAGTAAAAATTTATTGTTGAACTTACACTAAATTTATTTAACCAATGTTATTCTTGGTTAATCAATAAAAAATAAATTTTATGTTTTACCAATTTACTTATAAAGATGCATTCCTACAGAAAAGTTAGCCGACTCTCTGTCAGCTGACTTCTTCGCAAAAACAGATAGATAAAATTTGATAAAACAATTTACACATAAAATTAGAAATAAAAAAAATTTGAATTATTTGAGCAAATAAAACAAAAATTTTATAAATGTCGTACAGTTCTTTTGTTATAAATTTACAAAGGAAAGTGTTTCTGTAAAGATATTTTATCTAATTTTTAAATCTCGTCAAAACCTTGTAAATCAAAATAAATTCAAACAAAATCCAAAATAATATTTGCTCTAATAAAAAACCATAAAAATGATTCTATGCTTTAAATACAAAATATTGAAAATATAAAAAATTATTTTCAAGTATTTTTTAAAGATAAACGAAAATTCATTCGTCATGTATTGATTTATCTTTATTTAAAGATAATTATCTATCAGAGGACATATAAATAATATTAAAAATTTTGAGAATATGATTTTTAACTTTTATTCCTTATCAACACCGACCTGATAGTAAAAAACCACATGCTTTTTATCAACCGAATGCGAATCTAAATATTTTATCATCCTTTAAACCAAGATTTAATGCGATTCTAATAGCAGCTTCTATCGGAAATTTTTTGACAAAAGTATGAAAAAAACCCGCTGCATCAGAGGTTATTTCTTTATTATCGCCAAACAAAACATATTCCTTATTCTGGTTGATATGATAAGATGTATTTCCAGTTAATAATCGATATTTATCTTTCAGATCCACAGTGGTTCTATTGACAACTGGATATTCAAAAATTGATCGTAACCATGACCAATTTCTTTCAAAACCTTCTTTTAGCTATTCTAAATTCTTAATTTGACCATTTATTACTTTTTCTTCTTTTTTGTGTATACTGTATGGTTTTAACATTTCAAGATTCTTTTTTTGGCAATTGAATATTGGTAACTGTATTGTACTTGCAATCGAAATTGTAAATATATGTTTTTAGTCGTTCTATTAAGTTCTTACTTTGTATTTTTTTACTATGGTTGTTTAATATTTCTGTGGGTTGTTCGGTTTTTGTTTTGCACGGTTTTATATATATTTGATCATTATGATGATTTGTTTTGTAATTCAAAATGCATGTTGTGGTTCGTATCGGCTATCACAAACGAGCTACAAACACATGGGTCGGATTCACATGGGTTGCATGTAGATTTAAAATTAAAATTCGCCATGGGTAATGTTGTATTCACATGGTATTTTGTTATACCTAAATAATATTCTAAAATGTTTTTGTTAAAAGTATTACTATTATAATTTAAAGAAAAAGAAATATTATTTTTGTTCATTATTATTATTTATTTTAAAATGTAAACTATTTATAATTTAAAATATTACATATTTTTCAACATTTTTTTATTCTTCTTTTTTTTGCAATTAGCAACTTTTGATAAACCAAAAGCACATTCTATTTTCGGAACAACTAAAATTGATAAACATAGTAAATTCGTATTCAAGTAGAAATTGAAATACAAAATTCCATATTTAACCAAATTCTAATTATCCATGTTTGTTCTCATAAAGAAGAATATTTTTTTTAACAATATTTCAATATTTTATAGTACCACAGGTAAATTAATCCATTTATTTTTTGCAGTTTAAATAAAAACTGGTACTAATTTTTTTTTAAAAGAGAAATTAATTTGTCAAATTCACAATTATCTTATTCTAAGTAGTATTTATAGCCTAAGACATATCAGATTGCATTTCAATATCTTACTACTATGACATCCGTCAGATATCTCTACACATATAAAATACAGGTAAGTATATCCTTAGAGTTAAATTCAACATTACCCATTTTCAAGCTACTTAAAAATCTTTTTATATTAATCAAGTGTAAATATAAATTAATTTCATTTGATACATATGTTTCAAACTTCTTTCACCGAATTACTCATTTAAGAAATATTAAGTAAAAATGAACTGTTTTAGCAGTCATCTTCTGCGATAAAAACAAATTTCCTAACATTAAACATAACTTTTGTTTAAGAAAAGAATCATTATCGCCGTTTTTAATATTCAATTATCTAAATTTGATAGTCTAATTTCAAAACAAAACTTTCATCATAAAATTTTTTTTCTAGTTTAAAATAAATATCGGTTTTATTTGCTGATCTCAATTATTCTGTTGAATATATTTTTTTAATTGTAATCAAATGTAATAACAAGTCTTCGCATAGATTTTAACAAAATTGGAAATTTATACCTTTTGTTATTTACTACCATCAAACATGTTTCCAAGGATGTAATCTTGGTTTTTAAAAAATTTGCCAATTTTTTTAGTAATAATTTTGAGATAAATCTTTGAATGCGGCAAAAATATATTACTGTGTCTATGGGGATTATACTTTGGATTGTGATTAATTCTATTCTAAATAGTTTAAAATAAAAATTTTAGATTTTCATTGATTAAAATTGCTGCTTTATATACTAAATATGTATTTATATATATAGAATATTGTATAGGAGTCAATGAATGAGTGAAAATTGTTGCAAAATATAGGAATGAAGCCTGGACTGAAAAAATTTTGTAGTAAAGAATTTGGATGAAATTTGTAATTCGTATTTAAATTACCATTTGCTCTTTTATTTACATTATTTCTTCGCCTTTTATATCTAAATTCGATTCTATAACAAAAAAAATTTGTTGAAGAATTTTTATTTAATAATATATTTTTTAAAGCTATCATTACTAGAAAAAAATGCACTAAAAACAAAACAATTTTAAAAATAATATTGTGTTTAAAGCTCATACACAAATAGAATGATAAGATTAATGATAAAATACAGATGTTCATATTTTAAAAATGTGAGATCACCCTATGATTGGTATTTAGCATATAATAAAGTTTTATTTAAAAAAAAATCGAAATTCCATAATATTAAATGAAGAAATTTTCTGATAAAGAATTTAGACGACTTGTATTAAAAAAATAATGCGGAGATTTTACAATGCAGTTCATAAACAAATATTTAAATACCGATCTTATATTTTTAATTGATTTATTATTGTGGTGCAGGTCGACTGAGGAGGTATCCAGTGATTCCAATTATCGATTGTAAATAAGTTATCATTTTATTACTATTAAATGTTGTTTTTTTAACCATTTTTGAAGGTTTGTCCTGTTTACTTTCAAATAAAAACAAGAAAAAGAAGAATCTATAATTAAGATATTGTTAATCAAATCACTTTCATAAAAAATATCAGTTTTGTAGCCCAGGAGAGTATTACATAATAAAAAATTGCAAGCTTTTTATTTTATCCCGAAAAATCTACAATTACTTGCAAAAAGTATTAAAAATACAATAAATTTGTGTATTGTATTAGCTTAGACTAAAGCTGTTTTATGATGCTTTTAAAAAAAAGTTGTTTTTTTAATTTTTTAACGATAAATATGCATCTTTTATATTATAAGCTAATAAATTTTTTTTGTTATATACAGTAATGATATATCTTAATATATTTAAATAATAAATATTATTGTTTTTTTATAAGTAATAAGTCAATTTAAAATTATTTAAATAGTTTGTGAAAGGCAATGCAGTAGAAGAGGTAGTATATAAAGGGGTGCTTGTTTTCAAACTGGTTTGGTTTTATCAAAATATATTTTTAGAATTTGTTGTTAATGGTCTCTGCATTATCATATTTCTATGTCATAAAGTTTACATTTCCGTAAAATAGTTGAAAAGAGTAGTGATTGGATGGGAAAAAGCCAACACAAAAACGTACACCTGCAGTAGCATATACACATTCTTTTAGCTTTATGCTTGCACAAAATGTCACATTCAGCGAGATCAATTACAATTTGCATAGAAAACATATAAGATTTTATCAGACTAGAAAAGGTTTCATTTTTATAGATAATAATAAATACATAAAATATAAAGGTGTAAAAGTGTAAAAATACTAAAAATAAGGAGAAAAAACTTTAAAGTCAAGTTGTAATAATATGGGTAGAAGTAATTCAACAGTAAAAAGAATAGTAATCTTAATTAATAAAATATATGAAACAATATCATCGATAATCTACTAACAAAAAATATTATAATACATTATAATTAAATTTAGAATTAAGGTTACTGTTGTATGCCGACATTATAGAGGGAAACTTATTTTAATGTGTTCATTTATAGTAATTTATTCCTGATTGATATTGAACTAGTTTTTGTATAATTTGAACCGATTTAACACAATCCAATATAATTTGATGAAATAACCATCTATGTAATACAAATAAAAGGTTATGCTAAAACTATAAAAGGATTCTTGTAAGCAATCATAATAAATAAATGTCTAATAATAATTCTTTCAATTTCAAAACTAAAAAATTTACAAATAACTACAATTATGCATATAATAATATAAGAAGAAACAATCCTATTATTATTTTTATCTGTCCAATAAATGGATTTACGCTAAATAATACAGAAAGATTCTGTCAATATTGTAGATATATCTGTTTCATTTAACCATATAGCTGTTTTTTTGCCTATCTTACAAAAAAAAATTATTGCATTAAAACATCAATAACCCTCATTTCAATATTTGCTATTCATTAATAATTTAACTATGAATCTGCCGATATTTGTGTATAGTAATATAAAATCTATGGCAGACAGTTAAAATTTCGATGATCTATTTTATCTATAGTTTTGTTTAGGTATATCTAAGAAATAACAACATATATATAACTTGGTGTTGATTACCGGTCATAAAGAAAAATAAAATACGATATCTTTATCGATCTCTAATTAGCATTTTTTGTTTGGTTAGCAGCTTTACAGAAACACAAAACAAAATACGCTATTAACATGATCTAGTTTTTTATTTATAATACTAATTACGCATAATATTCTGAATGAAATGTTTTACACTTGTGAACTAGATTGTTTTCAATTTTTAATAGTTAAGATATCAATTATTACAGGTTAAACACAATTTTAAAATGTAATTTGCTTGTTTAATATGTATAAAATCTAAAAATCATTCAAAGAAAGCTTTTTTCACATTTTTGTGATTTTTCTTTGGATAGTATAGCTATTTTATTAATGATACTGAAAATCCATTGTGTTTAATCAAAAAAACACCACATCATGTTTTGAAGCGACTTTTTCTAAGCAAATTCATTATTGGAATTTGAATCGATGAGTCGATTGTGTTTTTTTATTCTATTTGAATACCAGGAAATAATATTTTATTGTTTTCAAGTAGTAAAATTTATGTTTGCTTTTAAGATTTATATATAGTGGCAAATTTTTTAAGTTATACTATGTATATTTACTTTTTCTGAAAGATCTTACAATCTTTGTCTTTGTAGATTTTCTTTTCGAATTAACCTTTTTCATGTAATCATATATATCTAGGTTTCGGGCCTCGCTTCTGATTTTTCATCACGTGTATTATAAGAAAATATTCAGTTTTTAGAAATTTATTCGGGAAAATTGTCAGCATATAAAAAAAACAATTATTTCACAAAATTGTGTAAATTTTCTGCTTCTGGTCCAGAAATATACTAATATAACATCAAAAATATGCAAAAACAATAAAAGAGCCGATTTTTTTGAAGATAGTTCATTTAGCACATTAGCATGTTCCATGAAGCAAATGGTATCAATGAGTACTTATTTTGCATAAATGAAATTGTAAACGAGTTTAAGAGGAAAAAACACATGTATTATTAATAGATGACAATGTATTGTTGTTTATTTTTAATTAAATTGCGTATTTAGGATTTATCGCAGATGTTGTTGTAATTTTTGTAACTTAAGTGGCGTAGTGATTGCCATTGTACCTAATGTATAACATTAAAAATGGATCTAATATTATCTACTTTTTATAATCGGAAAATCAGGATCGCATAAGGTCTCAGCGACTTTTACATGAAATTAAAACCAAGAAGACTTTTTTACTGAACTTTTTAAGCTTCGTTTATTTTTGTTGGAATCAGATATGAAAGGCATTGAAGTTCTGTAATATTGTGTTTTTTGTAATTTTAATATTTGAAATCGTCCAAATTTTGGTTGGTTTTTGTAGATCTACTAAAAAAAATTTCCATAATCTCTTTGTCATATAAACCTGTTATAAAATTATTTAGGACTAAAATTTGACATAAATTTTGTAAATCATAAAAATATCTAAATCTTGAATTTATGAAGATAGATTCGGTATAGTCATCATTTTTTTTTCTTTTACAAAATGTGTTTCTAGTAACAATATATAAGGAACATCTGATATCACAGTAACAATCGTTCTAAATATTACATTGCAGATTTAGTCTATAGAAAATTGAAGATCAAATTTTTTACTAATTATGACCGTTTATTTAGAATATTTTTATATACTATGTTCTTATTTTTCACAGCAATAATCAACCAACACTTTTTTCCAAATTCTGTGCAGAAATATGATTTTTAAGTGTCTAAGATACTTGCACTATGAAAAATAAACTTTTAAGCTTTACATGAAAAATTGAATACAGTAAAGCTTGCAATGTGTACTTTCAAAGTAAATATATTATTATCGTATCTTTTTGCCGTAAATATTTCATATATTTGTATTTCTTAAAATTGTGTAACCAATGGCCGTGCTTCTACAATATTTCAAATTTGCGCATTCCAAGTTTTGTACAATTAAATTAAACTTAAACTAATTTTTGTTCTCCAAAATAGCAAAAACGGCTTTCTCATCTATATGCTCGTATAAAAAAATATATTCTGTTGATTAATTCTTGTACAGTAATAATTTTATGAATTCTCCCCTGTAACCGCTTATATGCCTTCTACCAATGATTTGTGAATATATGAATTTAGACCAATTTATTTGCATTATATTTTATATTTTTTGTAGGCTTTATTACTATTTTTACTTCTAAAATAGTCCATTTAAATAATTTCGTAGAATTCCCTACATGTTTCATCTCGTGTTGTTGTGTTAATTTTTACCCATAAACACCTTGTTCTCCATCATTTTTTTCTTGTAATGAAAAAGCTGCATAATGATGAAAGGAACCACTTCTTCGAGATTATTTATAGTCTTAAATCTTCTAAGTTCTTACAAGATTTAATAAGTCGAATATTCTTATACCATTTGTGTGTTGTGTTCCCTTCCAATGAAAAAAAAGCCCAAAACTTGTTTAACGTACTTTAATCTGTTAATGTGTAAGAGAATTGTATTTCTCTTTTTTGATTAGTTTAATTAAATTATTATTTTTTTTATGACTTGTAAATTTAAATTATAATGGTTTCACATTAGAAAACATTTCCCTGCGAATGCCATATATTTAAAATATAGATTAGTTTAATTTGGCTGATTACAATCAAAAAAATCTTTTTAAATATATAATCATAATAATAACAACAAGATCTTTTATTTCAAAGGCAAACATATTCTGAAAAGTAATTTATATGTAACTTTTTTTTAAAAAACAATAAATTCAAATTTTGCATAAAATTTTAATAAAAAAACCTATAAAATTGTTTTTATTAAATTCAAAGATTGGTATTTAGTTGACAAAAACGTAAAAAGAATATAATTATCATGGTTTTTACAACAAAACACAAGCAATAAAAATGGAAAAAAATAAGAGATAGAATGGTTTTACAAATGAAACTCAACACTTAAACTCAAAGAAAAATAAAGGTAAAACAGCATATATACTTGTTATTATTTGCGTAACAAGCCAGCTCTGCCTTAAAGGCAAACTGAGACATAAAAAAATAAAAAAAGAAAACTCATATATTACATAGTTTTTGCTTTTAAAAAATTGAGAAAAATATTTTTAAAATAAGAAAACTACAATTTTTACAATCAATTAATTATATATAATTAACATTTTAATTTTTTATCAAGACTTATATAAGTTTACTTTAATATTTTTTATTTTTTTGATAATGTGAAAAAACACAAAAAACGCTCTTTTAACGTTGCTACACGAAGAGTTGTTGGTTTTGTGTTCAGATCATTGTTTATTTTTTGACACTTTTAAACATAGTAAAAATTTATTTCTGCAACACTCATATAAACAGTTAACAAAAAATAAAGGTGTTTTAAAATAATAATAAATAAAAAAGATAATTTCATGGTATTTCATTTCTTTTATAGAAGTTTATTTTACAGATACACTTTTTCGTCACTTATTTACGTGTAATTCGCAATGATCGCTCACAGGAATAATCACAGATGCATTTAAAATTATTAACAAATTACAAAAGTAAAAGTCAATGGATTTCAACACGTTTTTAATATTAGTTTATCATATTTTCTAGAATTAAGATATTAATTATAATACAGAGTAAAAAACAATATAAAAATAAAAAAACACACATTGAATAAATTTAAATCTTAAAGTACAATTTAATTACTTCTTTATTATATTAAAAACGCAAATTTGTGTGATTCTGTGGTATTCTGCGAAGAGCATGCCATGAGCAAGATAAAAACCATAAAGAATATTGGTCGAAAATAATGTTCATTTATTGAATTATCTCACAGCGTGTCAAATGGATGGTTTTTTCGTCCGCCAGTGTAACATCTGTGACTCCAACTGTCCTGTTGATATTACATAGATAACAGAAACTACCCTTATTTAGAGCTTTGATGTTTATGGAAGAATCTGATTTGCCTGTTCTTTCCCGCAAGGATATACACTTCTTATTGGAAAGTTCACAGCACATGGAGAATTCTTTCTGAATGTGAAATACTGCAATAGAAAATTTATTACACACAAGTTGTATATTTAATTCATTTTTTATCTACTTTCATTGATTTTTTGCCGCAAAAATAAAATCTAAATGTCGGTAACTTATTTGTACGTTTCTCTTTGTTTAAAGTTTTTCTACGAAATCACTTGCGAAAAAGCATTTTCTTCTGATGGAAACAAGTTTTTTCTAAATAAAAAAAGGCGAAGGCAAAAGGCAAGAATTCATATTTTATATTTTTTCAATTTTAATTTTTATTGTTAATGTGTTTTTATAAATCGCATTTTTTTGAATATAAATTTATGATTGCATAACCAAAACCATTTAACCACATAAAGCTCAATAATGCATATTTTTTTTTCTTTAATAAAAAAAATATTGAAGCAAAATACAACACACCTCTTTGAATCACAGTGCAGAAAGCTCATTTTTTATGGTGAGTTTTTGTTTTTTTGCAGTAGATATTTCATTTTGATTTTATTTGATGTTTGTCTAAGTTTTGTTTTTGTATTTTTTTATATTCCATCATATATGATCACAAATTCTAGTTATAAAAAATACTTTTTTTAAGTTTTAAAACTGTTTTGTTTCCTTTAATAACTGTAACTTTTTTTAAATAAAATAAGAAATTGCTATAAAAATAATCCTAAATTGCTGTTTTTTGTTATATAGTGATTTGTTATGAGATCTAAATCTTATAAAGATATTTTTCACTGAGCGAAATATAATTTTCACTGTTTAGTATCTGGGACAAAAAAAAATAATTTTAATAAAAAAAATTCATAATTATTAAAGTATAAGAATACGAATTATAAATACTTTTTATTTAGAAATTAGGATCATATTACTTATAATCTCAAAAAAAATTATTACAAAATAGATATAAACATAACTTCGATTTAAAATTTTGTAAATTGAATTTACAATTTATGAAAAAGTCTTTAATTATATATCTAAAATAGTAAATTTTGCTGAAAAATAGAATAATAATTGATTTTTTTTAAAAAAAATCTTTTGTCTAAATGATACTATTTTTTCGTTTTTTTTATATTGTTTGTTTTTTGTTATTTTTTTCTTTTACTGACATTTTTTTACAAAGGAAAGATAAATAATGTTGATATTACAGTTTAAATTTACTTAAAAACAATTTTATTGCACAAAAATATTTAATTAGTAAATCTTTGTTATACAAAAGCATGTTTGTAACAATATAAAGTTATATCCATATATACCACGCACCTTTTTCTTTGTTTTTTTATCTGTTGTGTTATAGATGATAAGAAAATTAGGTTCGAAATCGATTGCCTCAATTCAGCTCTTTCTTAGATTAAAAAAACTTTTAAATTTTTTTTAAAACACAGATTATAATATAATTACTAAAAAAACGGTTAACATTACGCAGAAAAAAAATTTAAAATTACATCAAAGAGCTATTTTCAACCTGAAAATTTATCGGAAAATTCAAAGAAAAACTAAAATGTGATTCAGTAACTTTCTTCAAGGCGAAATGGTTATAAAACATTCGGAAGGAAAAACATAAATCGAAGTTATAAAGGTGATACAGTTTATTTATTTCATAAAAAAGAAATCCAAAAAATCAATAAACGAAATAAGCCAGGCGAAAAAACAAAAATAAATAGGCTGTTTGATATATCTTGAATGTTTATGAAAATTGCTGGTGATCAAGGAATATTGGAAATAGGTGTGTGAAACTGTTTAAGATTTTCAATTCGTACCTAGATAGACATGTTAACGACTTAGATTTTCACTAAAAGGTTTTTTTTCGGTGAAATCGGCGAGTTATATAACTAATTTCTAACGAAACTAAGGATTGGATATAATTGACCATAAATTGTAGGAGCGATATAAAACACAAAAAAATAAAACTACAATATACCTAAAAAACTTAATAGATGTTAACAAGAAGTTAAACTGTTTATGAATTTCTCAGAAAACATATTTAGATTAGAAAGAATAGATCTGATAGAAAGAATTCTTATCAAAATGCATATTTTAGAATTCGTTAAAAAAATAGGTTTACACTTAAGATTTAGATATGTTAGGACATTATTTTTCTGAAATAATAAAAGCCATAAGTGCAACAACCGAATGTAAATAACACGTTTAAAACAATAAAAACTAATAATGAATATCTTCAAGATGATAAGCATGACGATATTTTTAAAAAAATATGAAAATACAGATAGTTTGCTCGCAATCAGTCTAAAGAGAAAATTCAAAAGGCGAATGTATACAATGAAAAATGTCAGTGTATTGGTTAAGCATAGTATATAGGAAAAAACCATTTATGCTTTTAATTTTTTTTTGACAGATTTCATTCAAATCTACCCATAAAAAATCATATTTTTAAGATAAAAAACGTCAATCAAGTAGAACTTTACCTAACATAAATAAGTCAACTATAAAATATTATTAATACAACAAAAATTTATCAAAATTTTTAGTTCAGTTTATAAATATAATGTTTGCCAGACGATCAAAGGGAATAATCTGTTGTTGAGGATGTGTTTTAACGTTTCAAAAATGGAACATACAAATAAAATTGCGTTAAAAGTAAGGAAATAAAAATTCTTTTTGATGCAAAAAGGGCGTAATACAGATATAGGGAGAATTAGTATTGTAATTTCTAAAGAAGGTTGTGTATACATCATTGGTATAATTTTATTTATAAAGAAAACTTAATTTAAACATGTGAAAAAACAAAGAACGAATGGAACTAATAAAAACAATAAAGTAACAAGTGGAAATGTACAGAATTTCTATAAATATCTATAGCATATAATTCATTAAAATTTGGTATATCTTAATGATGCAGCGTAGGTTATTCTAAATGAAACAATTTGAATATCCCAATTTAAATAAACATTGATTTTTTACAAAAAATATAAAAATAGCTTTGAACGAGATTTAATACACTTCTGTTACGATCAAAAACACATAAAACATAACCTTTATCGATATAAATACGATGAATCAAACAAAAAAATAAAAGATAAATACATTAGAATTAGTGTTACAAAAATACATTAAATATGAAAAAAACATATAAAATGAATATAACAGCATGAGAAAATAAACATCTAAAAATGCAAATTTTGTAAGAAAATTACAAAAACTACAATTTAAATATAGAAAAGATTTTTAAATATCTCCAGCCATGTATTATGTTTTAATAGAAAAAACACAAAAAAAGGTTTTAAGAAAAAAAATAATTGTGAAAACACACATTTCTATAATTCATTCTAATTTGATGATAAAACAACAGGAAAATGATTTGAACGGAGAAAATTATAAAATGTATAATTTTATGTTGATATTTTTATCAATTATTATTGGTTTGATTAAGAAATATAAATGGTCTGTGGAAAAATTCTTATTTGGTTTTCAGTTCACAAAATTAATTTGTTTGTTTAATGTTTTGTTGTTGGTTCTAATCTAGATCTCTAATATGAAAATTCAATGATATTTTAGCAGTTGATGTATAAATATTCAGTTTGATAATCAATAAATATATAGATAAGTCTATTGGTACATTTTAAAATTGTAAACTATAAATAAAGTTTCTTATAAATAAATCATGCAGTACAATATCTTTATATATACATCTATTGGACCTACTTCTTCCATAAACTTAAAAAACAAGAAAAAAATTTGAAAGCACATCAACCAGTTAAATTAAAAAGCTCCGACTTAAAGCAATTCAAAAGACAAAGAAAAAAATTTAAAAAGATGCATCCAATATTGTATCATACGATATTTAAAAATTATAAAAGAACAAGACAATTATTAAATTTTTATAATAAATGCTGCGTTTACTTAATATTACTATATTAAAAAATAAGTTCACTATGTAGTAATTTTAAAATAAAGTTGAAATGGTTTGTATAGATTCTTAAAATTTATCACTTGCTATTTAGAAATACAAAATAATGCGTTTTTCTAATATTCTAAACTATTGGTAAATTATACACAAAAAGTAAAGCGTCGATTTTTTAGCAAATTAATCTAAAAATTTGTTACTGACAAATCCAGATAAATTATAGTTTAAAATATACCTAGCATCTGAAACAATAATATAATAAAATAATTTTACAAAATTCTGTTTTGATAATCATACGTGCCGGAAACATTATAACAGTTCATTTAAATCTCATATAAAAACACAATTTAAAATTTACATTGATTTATATATACAATGTAATCATATATACTAACGAAATAAATAACATTTAAATTTATGTTTGAGATGTCTTATCAGAAATAACATCAAAAAACTTTTAAATAAAAAAACATAAACAAACACTTTATTTCAGGAAGAGTGTTTTGAAATTTGGCACATCGGCAAAAATTTAACAATTGACAGAGAAATTGTCATTAATTTATATTTGATATGCTAGGATTATCGTAAGTAACGATATTTTTTCAAATTGTGGCTTACCGATTCCAGTAACCTATAATTTATTTTTTTCTTTTAATCATTTTATATGCTAGAAATAATTATAATAATAAATAGTTATTTCTACCTAAAGCCCTAAAGAAAAAAGATTTAAAATTAAAGAGAAAAACACACCATGAAATATAAGCGAGCACTCAATAAGTTAAAAAAAAAGTACCTCCGAAAGGCAATTTCACATTAAGTCATTATACCTCAACTTTTACATTTATAATGGTGAATCTGTATACCATAAGTTTACAAGAAAAAAATACACTATTCTATATATATGATATTATAATGAAGAAGAATTTTCGAGAACTCTGAAACAAGTCGAGATCTCTAATCCGTTTATTAAAAGAATATTGCGCATTAAATAGGTTGAAAAAGAAAATTGATTTTTTAAATTGAAGAAATTACACAACTATTAATTTTAAGACCTACTTGTTGTAATTATAGTTGACCAACATTAAAACGTTTGTTCAAATGCATTTCTTATATAATAAAGTTTCGTTTATTTTTTATAAAATGATGATTGCTTATTAGATAAGGTTTTGATCGCGTTTTATGCTTAAGTATAAAAATAGTACCTTTTAAATCCAATATAGCAAAAAAACCACCTTCTTTAATACCTAAATCCTCCGAAAGTCACGGTAAGGCCAACCCTGCTCACTTTAAATTATTTTTATGTTACAGTTGACTTATCAGGATTAGAACTATATGCTATTCTAACATGTTTTGACAGCGATATAAACGATTATGTTGTTTTATGTGGGTATAGTTTTACAGAATAACTTTAAAAAACTACTCTTCGTATGATTTAGAGAGTCTGTCTAAAATATCCGTGTTTAAAATATGGAGATGTTATATACTCAAACAGGAATTTAAAAAAGAAACCAATTAATTAGATTTTAAATATATTGCGGCAGTACGCACTTCTAATGCTGCTAGAAGGAGGGGCATAGTTTTCAAGTTCATTTTACCAGCCAATAAGATCGCTCCATATAATGACAGTCAACAGGAAACTATAAAAGGCGATCACCCTTCAAAAGTAGAACGATGCACCCAGGAGAAACAGCAAAGGACATTATTGGCACGCCGGAAGACAACACGGCTTACGAAACAGAATGAGCGTCTCTAATAAAACTAATAACCATCCTTCTGCGTCTTCTTCTTTTTATAACTTCCTTTAACTCTATTTATGAATCTTATCTCTTAAATCCGAACAATTTCCTTGACTCCCACAATATAATTTCGATCAAGTAAACAAACTAAAAATACTGCAGCGTTTAGTAGCTCCCGGTTTATATAATTTTCAAACAAACATATTTCTTAAAAATCCGAATAAAGATGCAGATGCTATATGTAAAACGAAACCTATAAACATTCTCAATTTTTTTGGAGAAAAAAACAAAAATAAACAAAGTTCCCATAAAAAACAATAAAAAAATTAATAGTTGCATTTAGGAATAATTTATCAAACGACGTAAAAGTTCCAGAAAAAAGTAAAAAAGAAAATGCATAAGAGATGGATAAAAAATGGTATAAATTACAAAATGACTTATAATTAAATCTTCTAATTTGAAATAAATAATGAAGCATTACATTGATTTTAAGAATGTCGGATAAAAAAGAATATATGAACCACATAAGAAACACATCACATGGACTAAAATGAAAGTTTGTAACATTCCATCGGCAATCCGCCGAATATTTACTTAATAATATTAATTGGATCGAAACAGCAAACCGCTTGCTATTAGTAGGTGAAACCATGGAACGTATTAGAATGGTGTCGTTCAAGAAAACCACAAAGGGTAGTAAGTTTGACTTCGTAGGAATAGTCCATCCAACAAAATAAGTATGTAAATAGCAACTAAGTTAAAATTATCAAATTATATTTTTTCATAATGAAAAAAATTACCTTTATCCTTAAATTCTCATGGATTATTATTTCCAATCCAATAACGATAGAATTCAAAAATACTATAATACAAGAATTTTAACAAAAAATGGATTTCATAAATAATCCGCATCTTTAAATGGGCCGGAAACAAACGGACTGGTAGAAAGAACTAATCGCTCCTTAATAGCGATTTTAAGATTAGAAGTATTTAAAGATGTGATTCATTGGACAAATACATGCCGATAATAAGATTTAACTACAACAAAAGGCTACAAGAAGATCTTAAGCATCGCAATTTGAAGTTTATTACGGAAAATCAACTTTATTATCATATTATTAAAAGATATGTAAAAACTTCGAATCAATTATTGGAAAGATTATGAGAATAAAATATAAGCAAAAAGTATAAGAGAACGAAAAAATAGGAAAAAACAGGAAAAAAATTGAAGAAATATCTAAAAAAGATAAAACAGGTGGCATAAATTAACAATCAAGTGATGTCTGAAATTACATAATGCTAGATGCAAACGAAAATAGGATTATTAAAATTAATAGGTAGCACCTTAAAGAATGCTCACCAAAATCAATGGCAGGAAATAGAATTGTGAACATGAAGGCACTTGGGAGGATCAGTCGCTTAAAAGAATTTAGGACTATGAAAGTGTAGAAAATGTAATAGAAAAAAGATTAGATGTTAAATACCTCCCATATATGCGGTATCAAATCATGGAAACTTACAAATGAATTTACTTTCCCTTATAATAACACTATATTAATTAACATTTTCTCACTAATACGGGTAAAATGTCATTAACTAATATTAAACAACTAATTTTAAATAGAAAGACACCTTAAGCTGTAAAAGCACACGAAAATGTGACTGAAACACATTACACCATTAGTTATAGCACACTTTTAAAATTAAAGAAATTTCAGAAAAAAATTTGTAGCTTTGTAAAAATTGAAAATCAATAAAAATGACCATATTAGGTCAAAAACACAAATATTAAAATTTAAAATTTGACGGCTTTATGTTTATATGTGATTTTAATTTTTAATTTTTGTTACAAATGAATACAATATCAATATTTTTTTGCCTTTTGAATGATGCCTATAAAAAATTAAAGTGTGTATCCGATACGAATAGAATAAATCATCAAAATTTTAGGTTGATGTGTACATGTGAGACTGTAAGTACAAAATTTGATAACTAAATTGGAAATAGAATATGCAATATATTTAAACATTTTAAAAATTTGTATAATATATTATGTAAAAAGACTTATAAAAAATATAGTTGAACTATGTTTTATCTTTTATTTGTTTTTACCACATTTAAAGGATATTACTTTTTTTCGCTTCTTATTCTTTCTTTCTTTTTTTTTTCATTGTATCTGAACTTTTTCTCTGTTTCTCCTTGTAACGCAATAATGAAGATTCTTTTATACACAAATGCTTCTGTATTATATCGCATATATACACTTCCTACATTAGAAACTCTTTATTCTTTGATCATCAACAATATTATTCTCAATTTTTTTAAATAATGTCAATTGGGCAATGTTTACATGTGCATTTTTGATATTGGTATATTAATAATGCCAAAGTATACAGTTATACTAATACTTGACGTTTTTATGTTTTAAAACAAACTTTTTTTGTTATACATTTGTCTAATTCTAATTCTAAAAGATTTGAAAAAGATTTTTAATTATTTGGATTGCATGGAGAATGACAAATTTTCTAGAGTGGCATTTTAGCAATTTTAATTTTTTTAAAATTAAAACTTTTAAGGAAATGATATAAGATACATTGAAATTAAGAATTATTAAAGAAAAATAATCACTTCCAAAATTTTTTTCTAGGTAAAATATTGCTAGGCATAATTTAATAGTGAACATATTGTTTTTATGTGACTGCCCACAAATACTATTTATTCCAGTTCAAACCTATTATAAACAAAAAAATATAAATATTATAAATCTTCTAAAAATGTGTGTCTTCTGCATAAATTTCTCATTTTAACATATCTTTTTGCATCTTCAATTTTCATCTCCTTTACAAATTCAAAAACAGCTAAATCGTGACATAATATACCGGTTTTCGAACACTTATAATGTGCTGGTAACCCAGTTATATCACAAAAGGCTTTGTATGATTGGAAATCAACATTTATTGCATTTTCTACGTGCTCGTTATTTTCAGTATTTATTTGTTTCAAATTGTACTTCAATACTCGGCGATTTGAATTTCTATTGTTTTCTAAATTTGCGTCATTTTTTTTATTCTTCTTCATTTGCTTTAAATTATTCAGCTGTGAGGACATTCTTAAAAATTTAATTTTTAAATTTAAAAATGCGCGATAACAACCAAAAAAGGCGCACAAATTTTCTTTTATCATGCAATTTATAAAAATAATGTTTCATCAAAACGATTGGCAAGCAAATAGAATAAATTCCATCAAAATTTGTATAAAAAATATTTGTATAAATTTCAACATAAAAATAATTGCTTAAAATAAAAAAATAGGCATTAATCTTAAAAAATTTAAAATTTATCAACCTTAGATAAAAACTTGCATACTATTAATTGAAAACAATTTTAAAATTACGCGGAAAAGGTAATTGTTCTTTTTTGGAAAAAATAATAAATATTATACAGGTACAAAAAATATTTTTAATAGCAAACAGATTATAAATTATTAAATGACCTTTAAATTCAATTATTAAACTTATAAATGTGTTAAAAAAGGAAAAATTTTATTATTTTATTTTTTTCACTTTTAAGAATTATTATAGATCAACTACAAAATCTGCCAAATATTTCAAAAAATTCTTAGATGTAATTCTTATAGCACAAGAATAGAAATTAAACCTTATATTAATTTTTCTGTATTTTCCCATGTGCGTTTTTACCGAAAATTTATAAATTTTGATCTTGTTAAACTTCTATAGAAACATTTGCATGTTTTAAAACTTTTGAAAAACTATTAATGTCATAATATTAACATATTTTGTTTGGTCAAATAGTTTTTGTTAATAAAATGCTAAAAAACAACCAGTAACTACTAATATCACATATACATTATAATTTCTATCTATAAAGAATGCCCAAATTGTTTTATTGTCTACCTGTAAGATCTGTTAAATTGCTGTATTTAATTGAGTTGAATTGAAAATTATAAATTTAATAATTTATAATTTTTGAATCTCCAATTAGCTTTACAAGTAATATTTCTCATTAATATAATTTCTTAATAATGATATCTGAGTAATTTATTTGTTTAAATCTGTTTTTTTAAACTTAAAAAAACGATATAAAGGTTTTTTAAACAAATTTGGTTAATAATTTACAATTGTAATAATCATTTTCAAGTTTTAGCAAGTTTTTATTTTCTATTCAAAACAACTAGAATTAATACATTAATATAACAAAAAATTTTTCTTATTATAACTGTAAAGACTGATTCGACTAAAAAGTATTTTATCAAAAATTACAATATAATATAAATTTAAAAACAATACTTGAATGTTTTAATTCTAAAATAAAACTTATTTCAATTCATATAATATAAATTACAACTCAAATAAATAAAACGCTGCCCATATAAATCGATACTAAACCAAATAAGATTTATGCTTTACAGATCAATTATTAATTCATGACATAATTGTTTTATATTTCTAATCTTCTAATAATTTATTCTTCTCAAAAAAATTAAATGAATCAAAAAAATGACTTATAAAAAGAAACATTTGTTATCAAAATTAGTCTTCTATAACTTATCCTTTTAATTCAATGAATATCATCTGATAGAGTTTCTTTCATATAACGAAATTTTATATTAAGGGTAATATTGGTTTTGCTTCTAGTTTTATGTAATACTTCTTTATATGATAAAAACGTATATATATTTATGATAAGCAGAATGGAAACATTGATCGAGATAGCATGACAAGAGATTTTATCCGAAGTTCTACACACAATCGATGGGACGAATCTTTTTTGTTCTCGTCTGGATCAAGCATGATCTAAGGCCTTTTTTGATGCTTGTCGGGAACATGCTTAAGTTATATAAGCATATATAAATAAAGAGACACATACAGATGCAAACAAATAATAGATATCATAAATCGAATAATAACCAATATACTTTACGTGAAGAACGACCCAAGACCCTAATACAATATATTTTATAACCACACTCGTCCACACATTTCTTAACTGAGATATGGATCATAGAGTGGTCACATATAGGATTTATAGTATGATATAATTTCTGTTGTACCTAAAAACTTCAGCTAAATCAATTTACTATTATTTGTAATTTTCTATTTGCATATAATTTGATTTATTATTCACTATTGAATAGAGACACAGAAACTGAAATTTGATTAATATTTTTAAGTATAATAAAAACGTTTTTCAAAACATAAGAGAAGTCTGTTATGGTTTTTTTGCAAGAATTGGCTAAAAAAAGCTCCACCTAAAACATACGCATAAAACTTAAAACTAAATACCTATAACATTTTAAGAATACCAAAATTTATAAAGTAAATCTATAAAATTTTTTTTGTTTCGCTACTAGTAATTTGGTAAAGTATAGGATTTAATTTTTTTGCTCGAAATAACTAGAGAGATCATTATAAGATAACCAATTTCGTACTTTTTCAAAAAAGTTATATAAACAAGAAGTTTTGTTCAGATAATGCTATGATTATTAAAGATAACAAAGGAATACACAAAAAAATGAAAAATAAACAAACAGAATGAGAAGTTTTATATTTATGTTAAAAGAAAAAAAAATTGTGAAAAATCCTTCTTTTTATTTTGAGACTTATAGATATTTCGTTTCAATTTATCCAATCAACTTTATTATTCGGCATTCATAAAATTAAAATTTTGAATAAACGCATCCAAAAGTTGGGTGTTTTTTGAATTTACATTTTTTTTTAAAGTTTCAATAAATAAAAAAATATTGCTTCTTTAGATATAGTGAACCGCATATAAGTGCCACAGTTGAAATTTTTACGTTCAATAATATTTATTTTTTTTCACTACATTCTTCATAATTTCCTCTAACTTGCTGTGGTGAAATATCCACCACATTCTGGTGTTGAAGGTAACTTAAGCATCTTCCCTCCAGAAAAGGCTTCCCTCCAACAATTGCCTCGCAAAGTTACCTCCACCAGGGCTATAAAAAAGTAACATGTTCCCCATACACAGATGGAAATGAGGACAAGCGAAACGAAAGCTACGCGCCTAACTAAAAACGGTGATCGCAGGAATGACCCCGACACCTTCGTTAATAAATCACAAACTTTACCATACTGTCTTTATGCCTACTATTTACGCCACTCGTCTCGGCCACCCAGCGAGTACGGCACTTGCATAAAAAAGAGATTATTAAGACTCTTAAAAACTGCACAACAAATCATAAACAAACATAATTTATTTCCTTGGATACATTAGTCACAGCACATATATTTTCACAGCCTAAAAACACAGAAATATATAAACATTAGCACAACATGTCTAAATTTTATCTATTCTTCGCCACTTATATCGACAACTAGCGATTACGGTATTGAAGTTCAATATTTTGCATAATTAAACCTAACACATAGTTTAAAGGTTAATTAATTTTTTTTATTTATATTGAAAATTATAATTTTTTGCATATTTTAAAGAGATTTATATTCCATAAAATATAAAAAATCGTAAAAAAAATAAGACTTGCCATTGATAGAATGATTTTTTTTATGATTTCTATGCATAAAACCTACGCGAATCAACTTCATTTGTGTTTCCTAAGAACTTTCTTTCTTGTTCATAAATAATTTTGTTCAATGGATGTAAAACATTGTTTGGCTGACTTTATTTACAATTTATGTATCGCAAAAAAATATTATTGGTAATCTCTTTTTTATTTTGCTGTGTTCGTAGCAAGTCCGATGCGAATAGCGTTTAAAATAGAGTAAAGAGCAAGGTTAAAAGATTTACAATTTTTGAATATTCTTTCGATGATTCGTGGGGTTTATTGATCGACGTGAGCCTATAAATTTCCTCTCTGGCGCCTTCAACTTTAGTCTTTTCTTGTAAATTTATTTTATTTAGATAAAAACAATTTATTCTTTGAGAGTTAAAACTTTATAATTTTTATCCGCATAACAGTATTTTGGGGACAATCAGCTACTCTGTATAACTCACATTGTATGCATAAAGATGGCATACCACATAATTATGTACACGAATTTTCCAGGGAGTTATTTAACGGACTCATAATGTTTTAGTGGTACACGAAAAAATTAAAAATTTGCAGATTTACATTTTTTATAATGTTGATTATCATAATGAAGCTTTTAAAAAGCTGTTTATGATGATTGATTTAGAAAATTGTGGTAACAAGTTACTTTCAAGAAATTTTATTTTTTGTAGTAATGAACATCATACATTTAGTGCCAGTGTTTCCTCCAAAAAAACCACAATTAAAATTATAAGGTGATAATTTATCATAACACATATGAAGCAAACAAGGAAAAATACGCTGGAAAGAATGTTGACAAAGTATTCGTCGGTTTAAACCCAACACTTTTATAAATAAATACCATTATACCCAATTCTCTCTTTAAGCTTTTTATCTTCGCAATTAGATTTGGACACCCAGTGAGTTACAGCAAAAATAAAGAATGTTGCTTATTTTTGGGCATGTTCATACCAAAACCACTTACACAAAATCTTTTGTTGATTTTTCTGTGATGTAACTTACTGGAAATTTTTGAGTGCTGTGATTTCTTATATATTAAAAAATTTCAGTGTTTCTATCTGATTAATTTGAACCGCGTTATGATTCACTATCGTTTTCAAATTTTGTGCATTACTTTTCCTTTTATTTTACAGGCAGCGCCTTAAAAAAACACTTAATTATCTATTTTTAAATTCGTATTTTCCTTCAAATATTAATTTCATGGCGATATATATTTTTTAACATATTTGTACATTTATCGTTATACCTTTTTTTATATAATTGAACTGTGTAAATGAAAAATCTAGAAAGAGTTTTTCATATTATAAACATTTTTGAACCAATTTATAAATTTAAATTACTTTGTTTTAACAAAAATTCATCTTTTTACAGATTGGAATCAAGTTTGTTTGATATATTACTAGTCGACGATTTTTTACCATTTTAACAGATATTTTGCGTAGAATTTTTTAACAATTTCATTTAATTCTATTATTTTTCAAAAATACATAAATTACTATGGTTGGATGATCCGGGCTGACCTTCTGGTCTACCCGATCTTTTACAATTAGACGAACTATTAACCTTTTTGAAAACCATTAAAAGCACTCATACTTTATTTACGAAAGCTTTTTAAGCTTTTTGTTGATCATTCATGATCAACCACTTTATTGATCAAAAATAGTCAACCAAAAACATCAAATATCAAGACTATCTTGATAACAAACACCAATGAACCAACAATGGTGATCAAAAAATTGATCATGATCGAAAACACCAATTAAATGTAAAAAGCATCATAAGCATCAAAAACATCAATTTTTGACGTTTGACATATTTAAATGTAATATAAAAACCAATCAAGAATGGATAATAATTTTAACACAGAAACTTTATATCCAACAACTACAATGAATAAATGCATAATTATAGATTTTTATGGCTACAACTTTTAAAATTTATAAATTTTGTTTTAAAAGCTTCTAAGGCAAATATGATATTATAATTATTTAGAAGAATTAAGAGTCTTAAAATGTATATATTAACACAATAACATAATATATCATATAGAATACAAAAACTAAGCTGCTAAAATCTTTTATTGTTGCTTATCGCATGATTCAAACAAAATATATTTTTTTGATTGTATTATGTAAGCGAATTTAGTTAAATTGAATCTTCGAAGTTTTTATATTTACTTTTAAATTAAATATGATGAATTTTATATGCAAACAGTTGAAAAATAACTTCTATGTGCTATTCTTTAAAATTTTATTGTCTGGTTCAAATTTCCAACACAAAATAAGATGTTATTTGAAGTTTGAACATTTATTATAAACTAAATAAGCGTTTCGAACAGCGGTATCTTTCGCATATCTATTTGTTAGTTAAACATAATTAATTGGTAGAATTGGCTTATTTTATTATTATATATGTAGGTTAAGTATTTATAAATCATTTTTGTTTTAAAATATAAAAAATATTTGTGTTCAACATTATTTATTAAAAGTATCTTCGCTTTAATAGTTTAAAGTAACTTTTTGCACAGCATTTGTGTAGTGATAAAGATAATGAGATAATAACTCATATAATTCGAATAATTATTTTTGGTATTAGATTTTTTTATTAAATTATTTATCTTGACAGTGAATAATTAGATGTGAGCATTTATACACAGATCAACTGGAGTGAAAGTAATCTTTCTAAATAATCCTTATCATTATTTGTTTTTTAGTTATCATAGATTTTCTTTTCTAATGCATTAATTATTTAACAAATAAATGTCAAAATCAAATAAATTAAATATATCATGAATCAATTAGATTAATATAAATTAATCAAGTTTCACGATAAATTGATTTATGGCTATTTTTTAAAATTGTTTTGAAGTGTGTTAGATCAATTCAAATTGTAGTTTCACTTTTTCAATAAAAATTGCAAAACAATCATCATAAAAAACACATTCAAAGTACATTTGCCGTAAAATTATAGCATAAAACATAAAGTTCTGATTGATGATTTTATCTTTTTTTCCATTATTTTGTTTTATAAATAAGATGATTAGTTAAAAAAGATTGGTATTGGTAATAATACAGGTTCTGAGGAAAGCAACAAAACAGCATTCAATTTGGTTTTAAATGAATAAGATTTCTCCGTAAAAAATCAAAAACAGATGATTTTTAATTGCTTTACTTCGATCAAAATCAACATATAAAATTATTGTCATCAAGCAATTCTTATTCATGAATTTACAGCCAAAAAAACATTAATGCCATTTTAAAAAACAATATAACCTATAATATTATTCTTTTAAAATTTTTGGAATGAAAAAATTCTAGCATTAATATTTTTTTCAATTCAGAGAATAACTTACAATTTTATTAACATATAAATTTACTTGTTTGTACATTTCCACAAATAATTTAAAATTTTTTATAATTATAAAACAATTGTAGAAACATGAAATTAGATCTACAATATCCTTTCTAATTTTTTTTTATCATACATATTTCAAATATATTTATTAATAAACAATGAATTATAAATCTATACATGGAATTTCACATTTTTATATTATTTATGATGCCAACCACTAAAATAGTTTCAAAATAGAAAAAATGAATGTATTTTTGAAAAAGCTACTGAATTATCTCGTTTAAAGGAAAATCGAATAATTTCAGAGTTACTTAAATTAAAGTAAATTAAACAAATCAAAAGAAAATCATAAAATAATTAACAAATTATTTTTAGCTCCCTTATTACGTGTACAAAAATAAAATTCTTGTTTTTTATACGATTGAAAATCAAAAATAGGAGAATTTCATGAAATTTTGAAATATTTGTTTTTTTGGACATTTTTATTAAAGGGGAATGAACTAAATTAAAAAATATTTAAATAAAAATTAAATAACCCTACATGGTTGTAAGACAGAATAGACCACAACAATCAAACAAATTTAAATGTAGTTTCAAGAATATTTGGGATGATCTAGCTAAATCTTTCATATTTAAAGATATAGAGCCATGTGGGCATACAATAAGTTGGATTGAAATTGAATTGATAACAATTGTTCAGGCAGCGTTTCATGCTGCATTATGGTTTACCGTAAATCATTATGAAAATCTTATGAAAACTTACTGGATATTTCTCTCGATAGTTTCATTCTTTGTGACACCGCTTGTAGGTGGATACATTTTGAAGAGAATTTATAAGACTGGTTCGTTTAAAAAAAGTGTTTATTATCTTTTGATGTCAATTGTTCATGTTCCAATATTTTCTTTAATAAGATTGTTTTTGGGCGTTTATTTAGAACCTTATGTTTGGTTTATTTTAAATACTATAGAAGTGGGTTTTCATTCCTACATTTTGCGATTATATTGTAAAAAATGGGTAGACCTATCCGATCAAAGGAGTGAACTTCTCTTGTATCTGGGTATCTTCGTGTTCGGCTGCATTGTTTTATATGGCATTACATATCCAGCATTCACAGTGTTTTTATTGCACGGTAAAACAAAATTATAACATTCTACAATAAACGATTTTAAATTACAATTTTTAACTTTTTTTACACTATTTTTTTCCTCTCGTTTTAAGTGAAATCTAGTTCTTTTTATAATATTAATCGATACATTAAGTTAAAAAATAAAATATACCCACGACAATTTTTATGCATTCAATTATTCTGAACATAAAAATTCTCAAGACATCAAATTGCTTATAAATTTTTGATGTAAATTCACATTGAAATTGATAAAAATGTAAGAAGTATGCTATTTTAAAAATGAAGTTTATAAATCTTGTCTAATTGAGATCATTATGATACATCTAACAAATTGAATAGAATTTTTTGTATAAAAAAATATTTTTTCCGATTATTTTAAAACATGAATTATAAGTAAAAACTACAAGAAATTAATAAAAATACATCTACAAATTATTATAGTGCGTTGTTTGTTGCTGATTTTACTTTTATTAGTAAATTGACATGATAGATGGTTCTTTATCTATCATCAAGCAATCACCCAAAAAAATTTGTGATAAATGCTCACAAAATACTTAAAACAATAGCTAGCAATTGTTATAAGCAATTGTTGTATGTATTTGATAAGATCTTATAGTTTTTTTGTCAACTTCATAAAATATTTTATAAATCAATCTATCATGTATGAAAAAAAAACTTGTTAAAATTTTTATAAAAATAAAATCGAGTAATATTTGCGGTGTGATTTAAATCAGCCGAAATCTAAAAATATTTTTTTTGTATCATAAAAAAACCAATTGTATACAATAAAAAATTTCTATTTTTCTATATCTATTTTTTATATTCTTTTGATTCAATAAACATTAATAATAATTTCATTTGATACAAATTTATATATAATACTAGACTGTCTCCGTTCTTTTATATCTTAAGTCATTGTAAATGTGAAGCAATAATTTTAAATTGTTAGAATTCTGACGCTGACTCTAATCTTTAACTCGCTATTGTTTGAATCTTTGCTAGATCTTATTGGTTCGTAAGAGATAAAGAATCATTTCATAGTGATATTTGAATTATTGATTATTTTATAATGCAATGGCTTATAGAAAATTATATACATTAGGATATTAAAACAACTATGCTTATACAAATTTTTAGAAGTGTAATACCAAACTAGAAAATTGTAAAAAGCACAAAGAGATCATTATGAATAAGGTGAAAGTAATTTTCACGAATCAAAATAAATTAAATTAAAAGATACGGATTTTATGAAATTACATAAAAGAAAGTTGTATAATCAAAGAAATATCCTCATCAGGTATTTCTATGATTTTCAAAAGATCTTTATAAAATTAAATATAATATCGCAACAAATCTGCTGATTGAATCATGTATTATTTAGTTTTTTGACGTTTGAAAACAAGCGAAAATGATATTCGAAAGATAAATCCTCCTAGAAAGAATAAATATCAATGAAAAACAGCTAATATAATAATTATTAATCATGAAATGATATCAACTCATTGCACCAATTAAGAATAAAAGCTAATGCAAATTAGTAAATCAATATCGTTGATAAAATTAGCCAAATATTGTGAATTATATACAAGATATTTTATTTTTTAAAATTTAAGTAAAACACATTTCAATTTGTTACATTAATAGCAATGCACCATTTTAAATTTCATTTTATGTTCACTACATCAATCAAATTTATTCAATATAACTTGACCAAATTCATATTGTGTGCTAAAATTGAGAATACAGAAGATATTTAAATTTTATTTGATAATATTGCCGTTAAAATAACAAAACTTTTCTATACTCTATAAAATTTGATACTTACAATTTTTTTAAGCACTAAACGTTAATAAAAGTTTGTAGACAGTGTTGATATTCTTTTATAAGCTTGTATATGTATATTGTTGATGAGACTTTTGTTTTATAAACTATAATTTAACATTTGCAATTATTTTGTTAAATATTTATTTATATGGATGATATAAAGAATAAATTTTCATCATCATTAATACTTTTCATAATAGAACATATATATCACAATTTAAGCCTTTATACTAATTTTTTTTGTCAAAAACTATTTTTTCCAAGCCCAACAACTTTGTTTTACTGGTATTTTGTAAAATAGCTTATGTCTCAAAAAATGTGTCTTTAAGTTAACCTACCATGGAAATTATTGCAGCGGTAAGATAGTAAATTTTCATATATTTGTTCGAAGTTTTTTTATGCAAAATGCGTATATAAATAGTGCACAGGTGTATTTAATTTGAATGAAACATGATAAAAAATATTTTTCTATAATATATTAAATTTTTTTATACTTTCTCATTTTATACATATTTTGTTCTGCTCTAATTTCTCAAGTCTTTAAACTTTATTCCTGTACAAAAAACTACCAAAACAACAATTTTCTTATTTTTTTCGTTTAAAATTTTTTATATTTTTATTTAAGACTTTTTTCGTTAAATAATATGCAAAAAATGTTCTTAAATGAATTTTCGCACCTAAAACCTGCAAATTTTACAATAAAAAAACAGCTTCAAATATTAGACAGTTATTATCTCCAAAAAAATGTGTGGTAATTTTTTTAACATTTATAATCACAAATGTGCTGTAGAATGAAATTCTGTTTGTTTAAAAATAAATTTTATTATTTATAACATTTTTTATGCATTTTAAATATATTATTTATATTCATATATTTCATCGCATCACCGTTAAAATTACTATTATTATCATTTATACCATTACACGATCTAAATCTTCTACTATTTTAAAATAAACTTTATTAAACTCTTTATTCTTTTTTCTTTAAATTTTACATTTTTTTGGCTATATAATACATTAAGTAGTTTTTAGTGATCTTTCTTAACTCCAAAAAACACATATTTATATATTAAAAATTATAATATTAATTCTTTTTGACAAATACCAAACTAATACATTCTAAACTAAAAAAAATCTATTCATATTATAAAAATATTTACTTTTATGCTATTTAATTTATACTTGATAATTAACTAATTGAAGTTATTCATTAATATGTGAAAATTGTATCACAATAAGTGAAATTGATAAAAACCTAAAAAAAACGCGAAAAGTTGGTTATTGTGATATTAATGTATATTTTACTTAGAAATATACAGGATCTCATATACTAGAATAAACATATTGATTTTAAACAAAAATTCTAAAAAAAGAGAAAAATTTATATTTTGCGTAAATTATGTATAAATTATCCAATTTCTGTATAAAATTTACTTACTTTTTTTAACATAGAACTCAATCAAGTTATAATAAAATCTAGCCGCATGGTTTTGCGTCATATTTAAATCTCAAAAATATCTACGTAACTGCTTTTTAAAGAAGCAACTTTGCTGGTTTTAAATAACATATAAAAGGATCCGATGGCTTTTGTATGTCTAACTTATTAAATATCGATATATAATTGTTTTTCTTATAAAAAATACTACATACATTTTTTTACTACTACAATTGTCATTATAAATAATATAACTATTGTTATAATTACTATTACTATCAATAATATTGTTATTTCTATTATTCAATATTTTTATTTTTAACTGCATTAAATCTATTTATTAATATAAACTATTCTTTTTATGTTTATAAATAGCACCAGAATATCAACTTCTAGTTATATCAATAGCAAATATAAATTTATAAATAACACTGTTTATAATTTTTTCATATTGTATGTATTATTTATAATACTACGGCATCATTTATAAAATTAGGATTTGATTGACATAAATTTAAATTGGAATACTGGATGGAACATAATTTATATGGTTCTTGGGGATCAGCTGATGCTGTACCAGGCACATTTTTCTTTGATTTGTAATTCCTATTTTTTTCTCTTCTGTTTAAATGCATCTGGGTTCGATCTCCAAACCCTTTTTATAGCTATTTTCAGTCTGAATTTTTCCAAAGCTTTCTGATTAGCTTTTACCAGACTCTGGCCGAAAATAATTTTAACAACCCTTTTTTTCTTTCAAAAGAAATTAGACTACTGTATCATAAATAAATTTATTAAATTCTTTTATCTGATGATTCTACCAAAACCATCTAAGAAATACTTATATTGCACTTGGTAAAATAATGAAGAAAAAAAAGTTTTTAAATATACTATATATTATACATTATTACATATATCATATATCATTTTAGATTTTTAATACCTAACGGTAAGTAATTGAGCATATTAAAAAAGCTGAATAGAACGGTGTGTTTTTTTTATGAGTTTATTAACTATCATAATTCTAGATGTTGCAATTAAATCATTTTAAAAAAATTTCTTATCCTTCTTACATTCTATCAACATAAACTGAATCTTTGTTCGATGGTAATCTTGTTTTTTAAAATTTAACATTTGTGTTATTAGCAGTAGGTTTTCTGATATCTATAAAAAAAAATAGGCGGGAAAGTGTAATTGTTCATTAAAAAAACATTTTATAGATTTTTTTTAAGTAATTTTGGATTAAACTAAATATTTATAAAAAACAACAAATGTAATAATAAACGAAAAAAACATTACAAATAGTATCTTTTCTATATTGAAAAATTAAATAAAAATTTAAAATACTCTACTATCTTTTATACCAATAACAACTTGATTTACTTTCATATATATTTATCAAATTTTAATGTTTAAACTTATATATTTTTTTCATATGTTTGAGGAATATAAAACTTTATTTTTTAAAAATTGTGCTTAAACCATCTCTATAAATATTTTTATTAGATAAAACATTCTAATTCATATTTTTTCTCTATAGCGCTTTTTTCCGTTAAGTTCATTTTAAAATATAAATTATAATTATAATGATGAATAAAGCATATTTAAAGGTGCGATTATTAAGAAGTTTTATTTATCTTAATTTTGTATCTAACAAAATATTTTTGTCTTGTAGAAACTTGACATAAAATTTTTTTAAATCGTGTAAATTAAAAAATTATATACACACATCAATCGTTAGATAAGTAGTCAATCTAGTCAGGACTTGATTTATGTCACATAGAATCTTTAGAAAAACTATGAATTGGTATATTCCTAGAATTTTTTTTCGCAATCTCAGGCAGTTTATATGCCATAGGTACGATCACCATACAACCGACGCGAAATGACTATATAACAAATAAAAAAAACTTATATATTGTATATATTTTTCACTATGGTTTTAATATAAATATGTAATAGTTTTCCTCTTCAGAATATTGTTGGTAGTTTGAGTTAAGACAAAAATATCCAGTTTTATGTTTTTTGTATATTTCAAATTAATTTAAAATGCAACTTTCAGAACAATTTAAAATAGGAATATAATCAGATGTATGCAAAAGATTTACCAACTTTTTGTTAAAGAAAATGCTTGAACTATAATGGCATATACATGTGAATTTTCTAACACTAAATAATATTTCAAATAAAATTTAGAAAAATTTCGGCGAAAAATTTATAACAATAAAATTTACTTATTTATAGCTTGCATGATTAAGTTTTTATTACTTAAATATGTTTTCTGTTTAAAAAAATACAATTTAAATAAAACAAGTGGATCGCTTGGTAAAATTTTGTTCTATGAATGATTGTACCAAATTTAGATTTAATCACCCACAATAATTTGCATCTTATCGAAATTGATTTTAAGTATCTTCCAGACATTTTGTTTAATTATCATTTCATGCTATCAGGAATTTTTCATTTTTAGATAAGTAAATTTGTAATGGTAAAATAAAATCTAAAAATACAATTTTATATAGCTTTTCTTTTTCAATTTATTATTAGAAAAATTAATTAGAGTTATTTTAAAGTATTTATAATAAATATCTGCTGTTGTATATAAAGAATCTATATAAGACTAGTAACACAACAAGAATGCTGATATTTTATGTAAATCATCGATTTTGGTAATATATTTAAAGTCAACAATTTTAGATGTTGTTTTGTGTCTAGATGTTTACAACTCAGAATATCAATGGTCTCTGTTGGAAAAACAAACTAAATATTTAGTTAATACGAAATATGAAATATTAGCGTCTATGGTTCAAAAGTTAAATCATTTGAAGATGAATTAAGGGACAGGTTTCAGTTTCGACTACTTTCATATTTGATTTAGTAATTGGTTCTGAAAGTGATAAAGCGACCAATGTGGTTAGTATAGATGGCGAGCGTTGCAATAAAGGTTCTTGCTATCATAGTGAGGGAGGAAAAGAAGGATACTAGCCGTCAGAAACAAAAAATATTAAATAAATACACAAAATCAAACAATATAATATATATTTGAACTGATACATTTTTATATATAATTGAACAATTTTTACTATTTTCCTATCATTTTTGCATTTTTACTATGTGTATATTTAGTATTCAATTCAAAAAAAATCTCCAAATTTCCGTTTGTTGTTTTTTTTACCATATACACTGATAAAAGCTGCATAGAAGCACAATTTTTAATTTTCTTTTATATATATCAAGATAATTAATTTATACTTATCATATTTAAGATATAATTTGTTACTGTTAGAAAGCTTTTAATGCTTAAACAGTAATGATTAAATCAAATAATTCTTTAATAATATATATAATAATCATAAAGAAGATTTCTTACGAAGAATATAAAACAGTTTTATCATACTGTTAGAATGACATGAAATATTCTAAAAAATATAAAAAGATTTAAAGTTAATTACACACAATAAAAAATTTGACAATATACTATTTTTTTTATCAAATTAATACTTGCATTGCTAGAAAGTTATAAATGGCAAAAATATTTTGTGTTTGTGAACTTTTTTTCAATTTTATGGCGTAATTATAAAATTGGTATTTTTTGTGAAAGAAACAACTACGTATTAAAGTCAATAGATAAAAAATGTATTTATTGTACTTAATTATTGTATTTGTTGGTTATTCACTAAAATAGGTTATATTTATGAATTTTCTAGATTGAAAACTGTAGAATATTTTGATTCACATTCAGAAAAAGATTCATAAAAATACAAAATAAATAAATTTTACATTGTTTTTTGTTGTTTGTTTATCATTTTTGAATTTACACTTTATAAATTTACAGTAATAATGAACAATATGAAACATAATCTTTTAATGTATGTAAATTATTTTTTACATGCATTTTTGTTATACATTTCAACATATCAGATCTTTCAAAAATCAAAAACATAAAGACAAACTAACCTGTATAAGATGAAAAATTTAGACGTCAAAAAAAATCAAACATGTATGAAAATGTTGTAATCTATTTACAACGATAATATTTGTGGAATGAAAATCAATCTGAAAAACAGCGAATATCCCAAGGAAAAGACAGAACAGTAAAAAAGATATACTATAATATAGAACACAAAGAAAAATAAAATAATTTAACAACAAATCAAAAAAGTCTATATTCTATATTCAATATTTTCTGAATCACTTTCTTTCATTTTTTTTTATTTTGTAAAAAAACTTACTGTTAATTTAAAATAGGAAAAACTAAGCAAATTAATATAACGAAGTGAAAAATTTAGCATTCAATTTTTTTATACAAACTGCGGGAAGCGCTAAAAATACCTTTGTGTCCAAAATAGTTCTCAAGAAGAGATAGAGAAGTATTTTGGTTATATCGATATAAATTGGAATTCTTATAAAATTTATTATTCATATTAAATCAAAATTATAATTTTTATTCATTTTTTATTATTTTTATTTTTTTAATGCTGCTTTTATAGATGAAGCATAACTAATTTAAAAAATTTATCTTTTTAGTAGTTTTCTAGATTTAAGATAATCAATCATTACACATTTCTAAAAATGTCAAAAACCAATTAATCTCTTATCTATTGAAAACCTAAAATGGTAAATGAGAAAAAAAAACTAATTGTTTTTTTTGCTAATGCAACTCAAACAATCAGATTAATTGCTGAACAAAAATAACAAGTCGTCTTCCGTAAGTCTTTGAAGTGCTGAAACATCGCACTCAACAGCACTATCGAAAAGAGCTTTCTTTTTTTCTTGCAACTTCAAAATTCTGCTTTCAATACTATCTTCTATTATGATTCTATTGATTCTGATGGGTCTATGCTGCCCGATACGATGAATTCTGTCCATTGCTTGCTCTTCAACGGCTGGATTCCACCAAAGATCCATCAAAAATACGCGACTTGCCTCTGTCAAATTTAAGGCAACACCACCAGCTTTGAGTGAAATCAGAAACACAGTAATTTTAGGATCGCTGTTGAACTGCTCTATCGCAGCTTTTCTTTGTGTGAGTGTCATTGAACCATATATATTTACGCATCTAAAACCAGCCCTTTCAAGGCGCCACCTTAAAAGCTCCAAGAAATTGACAAACTGTGAAAACACAATAGATTTTGTGATATTATGTGGGTTTTTTGTTTTTAAACTAGCTTAACTCCTCAACTAAACACTCTATTTTTGTTGAACTTGTCCAATTATCAGTGTTTATTTTCGATTTTTTGAAAACTATTTCTTTTTCTTGATTCAGATCAATAGTGATTTTGACTTTACAAACAGGACAGAGATTAGAAGTTTGTAAAAATTCACGTGCTTCCTCCCTGCAAAAAATGTGCCTACATTTTGACATGATCGGGTCATTTGCTTCTTCGTTGCAAAACCCGCAAATAGGAATGCCATCGTTTACGTTTTTCATTGCTAAGTACGGATGATTGACAGCCAATCTCATTTTCTGAAGCAAATCAAAAATATGCGCGTAGTTTGTTTTTACTTGCCCTGCAATAGCATAATCCATGAATTTTGTCTGAGTTCTCTTGTAAAGAGATTCGTAGAAATCTTTTTCTTGCGGACTAAAGTAGTTTCTTAAAATATACACTGTTTTTGAAGGCAAACCCAACTCTTTTTCCAAATTATTTTTTGTTCTCCGCAGAAGAATGTGCGACGTGATTTTTTTAAGATTTTCAAATATTTCGTTTCCTTTTTCGGTGTATGCGAAGCTTTTGACTTGCGATGTAATCCTTCGATTCCACCAGCCAAAATGCGATGCACTGAAATGCCCGCAGGTGCAAAAACCATTCCTGTGGATATTTGGATCTCTTAAGTGGTAATTAAGCCATTTGTTTGTTTTGCACTCGCATTTTTTACAAAAATAGTAGCTATGTGGGTCTAATTTCAAAAATTTTACAAGGGAATACAAGTCACCAACTCTATTTTGTACAGGCGTTCCTGTTAGGCCCCATCTTTTTTCCGCGTTAATTTCACCAACAGCAGTACAGGTACTGCTTTTCGAATCTTTGATTGAGTGTGCTTCGTCTAAAATTATCCGATAAAATCTTTTTGAAAATAAAAATTTTTCTTTTCTCCGATAATCTGATTCGATGGTGCCGTAAGTCGTTATTATAACAGTTAATTTTTTATTTTCATACAGAGAATCGTCATTTACATCATCGCGGGCATTTTTATTTGAATTAGGCTGTTTTTTTCTTTCTTTTTTACTGGGAATTTCTTCATTTTTCGAGTTTGACAACACATTGCTTTTGAAATTGTTTCCAATCGGACTATTTAGAGTGTTTGGTGTTGCATGTTTCTTGAAGAAATTTCCTTTATCTTCCGAATTGTCGTTAGCTTGATTGCTGCAAATCATAATATTGGACACGTTTTCAATTTTTTCTTCATCTTTTGCAATATCTAATATATTTTTTCTTTCTGTATTTCTATTTCCGGAATTTTCCAACTTATCTTTTTCCGTTTGATGCGTAAAATTGTGTTCTTTTAAGAGTTTTTCAAGTGATTCTTTGTCCTTTTTAAGTCTTCCGTGATAATTTATAATATTGAAAGTATTTGGTACGTGTTTGTGCATTTCTTGTATCCATTGATTGATCGATATTGCAGGTGCTATAATCAGCGTAAGTTTTGAAGGTTCATCGCATAGCATTAATCCTAAGGCCTGTAAGGTTTTCCCCATCCCCATTTCATCCGCCAAAATACCGCCACCAACTATCGAATCTTCACGGCTTTTCATCCAGCTTACCCCGTACAACTGATAATCCATGAGTTTTGTTAACATCCTTTTTGGTTGTTCTAAAATCGTAAACCCTGCTGGCAATGCATTTATAAACATTTCTTCTTGTTCCGGCAATGTCTTGTGAATTTCTAAAATATTTTTTTCTTCCTTCTCGAATCTGCTTATTTTCTTATGTTCAAATGGCGTTATTTGTCGCAAAACAGTTTGAGCTCCACTTTTTATATGTTGATAAAAATCATGACGCATGTCGAGTTTTGCGACCTTCTTCTTTGCTTTTATTTCAGAATTCCATGTTTCTGTTTCTACTTCCTGTTCCTGACTATTTTGTGAAATAATACTGATCTTTTCTCGTTGAACTATATCAAATTCAACTTCTTTCTCATATATTCTTGAAGACATTACAGAAATTTCATTTAATTCATCATCTAATGTAGCTGTTTTTTCATTCAACGTTACAATATCAGAAGAAGCACATTCTTTAACGGAAACCGGCATTTTACTATTCTTTTTGTTTTTTCTTTTTATTCTTGCTTCTGATTTCTTGTTTGATTTCTTATTGCCGCCATTTTTTAATTTTTTTTCTTGCTTGTTATTAAATTTCTTTTTATTGATTTTTGTCTTAATATGAACAGAAGAGCTACCAATATCGGTTGAGCTATTTTCGTATGTATCCTCGCTTTCTTCGATAATAGTGCCTTTCTTGTGTTGTTCAAATATTCCATCCTCATTCGGACTTTCTGAGATATCATGATTGATAAATTCACAACTATCTTCGGTTCTCAAAGAATCATCAGAATCAAGCATGTCACATTTTTTTATTCTTTCAATACATTGAATGGCAGCCTTTCTTTTTGTATAATTGTTTATATTTTTATTTTTCGGATTCGAATTTAAATTATTGGTTTTTCGCATGTTTTATTAACGGTTTTTATATTTTTTAGCAATTATTTTGTTCTTCGTAATTAAAATATGGCTACATATTTTTATAATCAATGTTTTCTAGCTCTATTGTCCAATGATTTTTATTGCAAATGCTCACGGACTTTTATAAATTTTGTATTGTAGATGCTTTTTTAAAGACAAATTAAATACACTTATTTCGTTTTATCATTGCAAAAAAAATTATTGTTTGATCTTCATATTCTTTACAACATCATATGTTGCATGAAGCTGTCAATGTAAAAAATTAATCTTCAGAAAAACCACTATTTAAGTTTAAAATTTCATACTAAGCACTTTTTTTAGGCAAAGATAAGTTTATCGATATTTCGATCAAGATTTTATACTTTTATCTAATAATATTCTTTCGATGTTTCTATAACAAATGGGTCAATTGATCACTGCTAATTTGTTAACGAAAAATTTTAAGAAAAGTGCTTGCAATTTTATGTAGTTTACTTTAAAATATTTTAAAATAAGTTCATATTTGTTTTAAAGACATGATCACGGTTTATTTACATCAAATCACTGAAAACGATCAATGGTTAGGAGATATGCGCATATCTTGGTAATAATTACAAGTAATTATTCTGCCAAATAAAAAAATAAATTTCAAATATAAATGATTTTCTAACAATCGTTCTATCAATAGAAAATAACAAAATAATTCAAAGTTATTCTAATTTTTTTTGCTAAAACTAAAGATTTCGTTCGAATATTCACAATAGAAAAATTACATCTTGCAAGAAACTACGTGAAAGTTTTTTTACAAACTATTCTTTATAAAACTATGCTCAATCAATCAAGTATTTTTTCAATTTTAATCTTGTTTTTTTTAAGAAGAAGCCCTAATATCGGAAATAGAATATAAACGTAAGAAATGATACAAATAAAATATTTTCAATATATCAAATTACTTATGTACCCTTATCTTTAATATTTTCAAATCTTGCAGTTAATATAGATTCGTTTTTTATCTCTTAAACTGTGTGTAATCTACAGATGTAATACATAATTATTGTGCAAAATAAAAATTTTTAAACGCTTATATTAATTGCAAAAACCAAAATAGCAGAAATAATAAGATATCAGTAGTTATTCTTTCACATTTTGCTTCCCTTTCTTGTACTTCTTCTTGATTCTGCATGTATATTTAAGATTCAGACTATCCTTAACTTATGTGAAAAAATATATACGAATGGCATACCATAACATTCGTTTGTTAATTTTTAGAAGTATGTTACAGCTTTTATTCTAATCCCCTTTCACAACAAAATGGTTTCACTTACACAATTTAAATTTTAAAAAATGAATAAAGAAAGTTTGTATGTTGCAATATTTAAAATACAATCATATTATTTATTTTTTTTATATTTTTTTGCAAACAGAAATTTTTACTTAAAGATTTTTTTTCACTAAGAAAACAGAATACTAAGGCAGAATAAACATGTTCAGCATCCTTTTTTTTATTTTGCCTTTTTTAATCAATGTAACAAATTTTTGTGACTTAAATACAAACAATTATACCTTCTAATCATATTAACAATAAATTAAAAAAATTTAGAATGCCAATTCGGATTCTTGCATAGTATCGATGAAGGCAATATCATTTGCCGCTAAATTATAAAATATTTAGATTTATTGGGTCCATCAAAATGTTTAATATATTATTTAAAAAAAGAATAGAAAGAATTTTCAGTATTTTATAAATATTTTGTTAAAAAATCAATATTTTTAAACATGTTTTCATTTTTTTGGTAGGTTTTTTCTACCTTTATATCATTGAAAATCATTTTTTCATATCAATTATATATTAAAAATAAATTTGAATAAAAAATATTTACCCAAGAAGTCAACATAGTTTTTTTTGTAATTATTTTAAAAATATCAAGCAGAAAAAATTTGAAGTAAAAATTAGGCAATTGTTAGGTTAGCGCCTACTCTAACAGAAATAAATGTATTTAATTTGGTTTTTTATTAATTAAAAAGATGAGAGGTTATATTTAGTTTTGGTATTTAAGAAATATTAGTTTATTTTTTTATTGTACGATTATTTTTTATTGTTTATATAATTTGATAATCAATATATTTTTGATTTTTGTCTCATTGATTGAATGTTTTTTTTAGTCAGTTCATTGACGTGTAATAGAAAATGCGATCTGTTCTAAAAAACCAATTTTCTATAAATAGGCAAATATTTTAAATAAAAATGTCTTTCAAAAATATTATTTTTCTTTTGAATTTTGATCAGACTCAATTATCCAACCACAATGATAGAAGGATAAAACCAATTATGTCGAAAGACTATACATAACCATAAGCAGTATATTCAAAAGATATCATATACTTATTTCTCTGAGTTTAAAAGTATATTACTATAAAGAAACATATTATGCAATTTTAATGTTTGATATAAAGAATATTAAGAATTTTGTATTAACATATAATATTAACTATCATGTATATTTAATTTAAATAACTTAATGGTATCTAAGTAAATTTTATAAAAAAATCACATTGCCTTTTTTTCAAGTGATTAAAAATTATATTTTTATTTTGAAATAAAAGAAATTTAGTGTAGATAAAAATCTAATTTATAAAGATCTCTATTTATAATGATTACAAAAAGTTATAAAGTGTAAGAATAATGATAAAAATGTAAAAAAATGTTTCTTAAATAATAGAATAATAGTAGTAATATTACACTAGCAGAAGTAGCAGTAATAGAAATGATGTTTAAGGAGAAAGACAGATAAAAAAAGTCAACCTTATAAAAAATTAATCAATGTTTAAAAAACAAATATTTTAGAATTTTTTTGCAAAACAAATAATATTTTGTTTAAACATAATAAAAAAACCCACAAAAATGAATATAGGCATATATAGCGTCAATTCGTCTTTTTTACTCAAATAAATAATTTTTTGAATTCTTTATTTTAACATATTTTGAGTTGTCTTATAATCGAAAAAACTCATAAACAATGACTTTAATAATATTCATTTATATCTATTTGTATACAAGGCTTCCCTATATATATAAAAATTTAAGTCCTCCTTGAATCAGAATTTTTTATAAAAAGCGATGAAAGTCGAATCACTGATCATTTGCATTGTTTTTAATATATGTTAGAAATATTTATAGTACTAAAAATCGTTCCACTTTAAAAAAGATATTTTTTTTTATAAAATTTACTTGAATCCATTTTTAGATAAAAATACAATTATCTATTATTTATTTAGAAAAAAAAGACCTAAAAATATAGTATAAATTAAAATATATAATTAGTAGCTTTTAAAACATTATTCTTATACCAAATTTTAAAATTTACGACAGAAAATAGCTAAAGTATGTATGAAAGTAAAATTACAAATGGTGTCTGTTTTTTGTCATTTATTTATATGAATAGAAGATATTTACATCGTTTTTTATCAGGTTTAGAATGCACGATGTTTTAAAAGAAAAATATGCAAAATTATGAGTTGTTTATTTAAAAAAATTCTAAGTGCTTTCGACGCTTAAAATCACTGCTTTAATATTATATTTTTTTAACTAATTCCTAACTTTATCATGATTGTATGAATCATCTGTGTTTGTACTTGCTGTTTTTTTATCATTATATTTATTTTTTCAGTAAATGTTTTTATATTAATATAATAATTGGTTATTGAAATTTTTAACACCTGAAATGTTTAAAATAATAATAATACTTTCTGTAAATTCGTGTGATTCTATTTTTTCATTATATCGAGTAAATTAAAAGCATGGAAAACTTAGATTTTTTTATTAAACAAATAAATTTTATGATTTCTGATTAGAATGTGAAATTGAGTAAATAAAATATTTTTAAAGTTTATGATAATGATTAAAAAATCGGAAAATAATGAATGATTTTTGTTATATAAAATAACCGGTAACTATTGTAATTTAAAAAAGTAAAAAAACTACAGAATAGAGAAATATCTACAAAAACAATACCTCATTTTTTTGCCCATTTTTTTTACTTTAACCTGCATTCGTCCAACAAAATAAAATATATTTGCAAATTTAAAAAACAAAAAAAATAAAAAAGATTGTCAATGGATAGTAAATACAATTTACCATATAATATATGCTCATTTTGGTTTGAATGTGACAATAAACTGTTTTCTTATATCTAATATTTGCATAGTCTAAAATTACGCTCCAAAAAATTGTGTGGTGATTATTTTGTAGTCGAAGCTCATTTTCATATTTTTTTTTATCATTTTTGTTTTGATTTTGTTAAAATTCACAATAAAAAATTGTGAACATAAAATTTGCAAGAATAAAAAAATTCGTGAATATTGTGAAAGTAATAAATGCCGAAAATTTGATTTTGTAACTCTTTGGGTAATTTTTTGTAATTATATGTGTTGATTGTGTGCGGGCACCATTTTAGGTGACCACAAAGGTAAAAACCTTTAGGATTGATAACATTTTATGATATATTTAAAACTCTTTGTTTTTATTATTTATCTTGCTTATTTAACTAGTTTTGTGAATAAATTGTCTTTTGGTACAAGTTTTATCTATCATCTATTAAATAATATATAATTATTACTAACAAAAAACACTAAAAATTATTCTCCTCTATTGGCAAACCAATCAAATGTATGATTCTTTAAATATCTAAAAAAATAAAATCATCGAATAACCAAATGACAAATAAAGAAGCTGGAAAAATCATTCACACATTTTTTTGTTTTTTCGACTATATGATGCAAAAAAACTTCATGTAAATGTACTTTCATTTCAAAAAAATATACTTATTAATCGAATTTGAAACAGCAAATCTTTTTTAAATGTAAGCATCTATTGGAATGGCTTTTAAGAATAAAATTGTTACTTTAATATGGTAAATCAAATCGCAAAAAACACATACAATAGTGGATAAAAAATAAGGCAATAATGTTTACATCCGGGTACTCGGGTTTACGTCCTCATTTTACCTTTAAGTCCTCTATTGTAAGAAAATCCCAAAACAAGAACAATGGAGCAACAGAGATGTAAAGGTAATATGAGAGGCGAAACCGATAGTACCAGAGCCACCAGAAGGATCAACCCTGGTAGGTACACTGGTCCAAAGGTAAAATAATTTACTCATAACAACAGAACCTAGTTTAAATGTTTTTACGTAATTTTGTTATGCTGTTCCAACGACTCTCCGTTGGTCTAGGGCACCTAAATTTTGTTAAAACCATAGATACAGAATTTTAGTATATATCGTGCTCATGTTTGAGGCTAATTGATTTGTATTTGCTTTACCTGTTTTTGAAAAAATTGATATCATTTTCAATATTGATAAAATACTGTAATTACAAAAAAATGTATTATATGTGGTTGTTGATATATTTTTATTCCTATTACTTTAAAAGATAAATTTCTAAATTTGAGTTTTTTATAGATATAAATACGTAATGGTTTTTTTTAATACAAAACGGTTTATGCTTATTTTAATATACATTATGGCAATAAGAAAGTTTTTTTTATGATAAATTTTTTACAAACAGTACACCATTTACGGTATGCATCTACTATGTAACAAAAAAATATTGTTTATGATTTCTTGTGAAATCATTTATGTAAAAACTAGCCGTTTCAAATTTATTAACAATATAAAATTTAAAGGATCAGAATACCCGGATTTACAGTTTTTCACAAAAAAGATAGTTAAATATGTAATAAAAAGTAAACAAAATTACTATTTTTACCGCAGAACAAACAAAAATTTGAGAATCGTTTCATAAAAATACAAAATTTTTACAAATGTTTGTTTAAAACTGTTATTGTTCTTTGCAATTTTTTTATGTTAAATGCAATAATCTAAAGAATCAAAACCACAATTTTCAAATAGTAACTATAGGTTACAGCATAAAAACAATCATTGTACTGATTGCATAATTCTTTTCTTTATACTTATTGCTAAAAAAACGAAGATAAGAAATATTGTTTCGATAAAAACAATTTTGTTTAGTTGAATTTGTATCTTATATGTTCTTAATTCTTTTTTAATTTCAAAATAACACAAAATTTGGTATCACAAATGAAGCTGATTTTATTAATGTATTGAAATATTATTTTGTAATATTGTATTTGTTAGCAAATATCTTCTAAAACAAATTGTATGCATTTTATAGAATCAATAGTTGATACGAGATAGAAAGCAGTTAGAAGATACCTTGTTTCTTTGTTTGAAACTTCATACTGTTTAATAAGCTAAAAAATCGTTAGTAAGCAAATCTTTGCATGAACAATGCTGCGTGACAATTCTTATCAATAATAAGTCGAACTGTCAAAAATTTTATACCATTCTTAAAAAATAAACGATAAGATTAAATATTAGTGCATTTATAAATTTCTTTTTTCTTCAAAGTTCAAGCATGTGATATTTAATAATTGAATTCCGACCTAAAAGTCTTAAATGTTCATAATACACCATACCCTTTAAATGCTACTATTGCATAAATAACGAAATTCTATATTACAAAATACAATGAAAAAGTATATTTAATAAAAAAACTATTTTATTGCCTCAATCATTTTTATTGTATCAAAATATAAAAAAAAGTTTTTTGGAAAATGAAAACCTGCAAGTAATGTTTTTTTATCATTAATGAAAGATCTTACTAAGAAAGAAAACATTATTGATAGTAATAAAAAAAGTCATTTTCACATATCAATATGTTTTTTTTAAATCATGAAGTGCTAGATTACCAAAATAAGTCTCAAATTTTCATTTTGAAACCATATTTTAGGATATAACGAGTATTTTAGACAACATTCGAAATCACAAATCGAAAAAAAACATAAAAATGGAATTTAAGAATTATATCTACATTACATTTATTTTTTATGTTTATTAGAAATACATTGGATGGGATATACTGAGATTGTTGAAATTGTTTATTTGAATTTTTTTGTTTTATATACAGATTTATATATAGAATCTATATATATTCTTTTTTATACTTTTAACAAATTTTATTTGTTACCACAAAAAAAAAAATCTGAATGTTTGCTCATCTATTTTTTTTCGTAAAATCATATAATCAAAAAAAATTTTATGAAGTATTTAGATACTCGAAATCATGGAAAAAACTCAATTTGAAAGATCGGATTTATTTAAGGTTGCTGAGGTTCTTGAATGATTTAAAAATTAATAAATTGCAGAAGGATGTATAATTTCTTTTTTCTCATAGAAAATAAAGATTATGATTATCGCGGATAGAATCTCACAATATATACAACTTACAGATCCTTCTAAGGTAATTTTTATTTTGTATCTATTGTGCGTTTTTTTTATTCTAGAATTCCTTATAGGAATATTTTTCACTAATTTTCTTATGCGCTATTTTACTAACTGATGGAATTCAAAGTATTAGGTAATTTTTGTGCCTTTATTTGTTATTTATGATGAAAACAAATGCAAAAATTTAACTTTTGTTTTATATTGCTTTATTTGATTTTTCTATACAAACTCAACATTATTAGATATATGCAATAATCTAATGATTAACAATATACGATGTTGGTTTTATGCTAAAAAGCTTTTCTTGCAGCAGAAAACAATAATAACAGCCATAAAACTACTTTTTATGCAATTGCATTAACATATTCTAAACATTCATTATTTAATTGTTAGTAAATTGATTTAATTATACACGTAACAATTTCATTTAAAAATCTATAAAAATCTAAATTTTAGTTCAAAAAATTCTTCTAATTATATTAAATATAAATGAGAGCAACATATATACCGTAGGATCTAATGCGCCAAAATGGATTTGCTGAGCCGTCCAATTATTGGAAACAACATAAAGGCAAAAAATTTTTTATATATTTCTAATACAATAAAACAAATTTTTATATCAATTCAGATTAAAATTGTTATATATATGCAAATAGTTCATAATTTATTTAATTAATTGAATTAAAAAACATTGTTATTTTTTAGAATATTATTGAAATAATATATAGTATCTTTTTGATGTGTAATACACATAAAAAAGAAGTAGTACGTTATGTTTTATCAAAGTAAAACATCTTTTGTGTATAAGTTTTTTATTTTAAAATCAAAGAAAGACTTAAAAATAATTTTAAATTGTTTTTTATTGTATTATAAATAATTTATTTTGTATTCGTTTCGTTTTTTTTTCTTTTTTTGATATATTGATATTAAGTATGAATATTAAAAACAATAAATGCGTTTGTATACGTTTTAATATAATAACTTGTTTTTTATTAGTATAGTCTTCTTAAGAACAAAACTTTTAAAAATATATAAAAAAAAATCTTTATTTCGAATATTTGATCATAAAAAAAATTATGGTATTTTTTCTAAAAAAAAGTGAAAATTACATAAATTTATTATGTTTGGCTGATTCTTTTATGTTTATTTTGTTTGATCGATATCAATGTAAAAAATTGATCTTTTAAACTTGAGATGTTTCCATGATATGAATCTTATCGATAAATAAGTTTTATAGATTGATGACTAGCAAGAATCAAAAAAATAAAAGTTATAAATACATTTTGGTTGTATATTTCAATTTTTATTAATCGCTTTTACCGAAAGGAAATTATTAGTTCATTATACATATCCATAAATATCTACTCTTATATCTGTTTTGGAAGAAATATAACTAGATTAAGTTTTTTTCCAATTTTCGTGTTTTATATTTTTACGACATTTTACACAATTTCATTTAAATGAGAGTTATTTGAACAAAAAGTGTATTTTACAAAATATAATAAGTTTTATATAAAAATATGACATTGTAAATATAATTAAGAGAATTAATCATAAAGATAATTTTTAAAATTTTCAAAAAACAAAAAAAATAACTACCTTTGATATAAAGTTCTTAATCCTATAGAAAACAACAAACTTCATTATCAAAACGGGCTTTTTTGTACTAAAAAACCCTAGATATCATCATCTATTCCCTCAAAGTAGTTACCGCCTCTATGGAAAATTTTTCCACTTAATTCCTTTTCTTTAGCATTCCTAAAAACTGCAAGCATCACTATAATACTGCAAAGAGGCCCACCCTTATCATACGCTTTCGCTCTTTGCTCACCGGACGCAACATAAAGATTTACCACATCGGCACACATCGTGAAGCTCTGTCGAGCGAGTGCCACTATATCGAATCAAGCAAAAATATCACAATTTGAAGCGTCTCCCCTGTCTTAGAATGGCTTAGTGACAGTTCACACAGTCAAGAATTCACCATCCGGGATTCTCAAAGAAAAAATTTTTTAGTGAACTTATCTATGTATCTACTAACGCTGCGTGGAGAGTTTGCACCATTTTAATAACGGTAGACTCATAGTGTGCGATATGACATTCCTGTACGAGCTAATCACCCCGGGTGTTAGCTAATAAACAAAAATTTGGTATTTCGAATGAAAAAAATTATTAGAACAGATTTTAAATGATAAATATATTCTTTAAGACTGTCGGTGTAGAGTTTTCAATTATCCTTTGTAAAATTTATTTTGAAAATTGATTTGATGTTGAGAGGTGTCATTATAATTTTGTTAATTTGCAGTACATTTACATAATTTATAATTGACAAAAATTTAATAAAAAGTAATTTTTTAGCTTGATTTTGGATTAAAAACTCGATTTTGTAATAAAAATTTATCACTCAATCTAAACTTTTTCACAAATAGAAAGAGACGAGTAAGCACTTTAGAAAAAAGTAATTCCTTAATTAACATAGAAGAAACCTAATTCTTTTTTTTGTGTGTAATCCATTTTAAATCATTATTTTGTCAAATGGTCACGTAAGTATCCTCGTAACCGAGATAGACAGTTTCAAAATGTGATATAACTTCAATATAGAAATAAAAAAAAGAATTACTAAATAAAAATCTAAAAAAAGGTAATTATATTTTTTTTCTTTCCTAGCAATTTTTTGCAACACATACAGCTTGTTGAAAACACATGAATTAAAAATATACCATTTTCTTTATGTTGAAAATAAACTTTTTGTTTCATAAAGTTTTCCTTGCGTTTTTTTAAGAAATATTTTAACCAAAAATTTTGGTTTAAGAATTGAATTTTAAAATTACACATATCTAATCGTTTTTTTTATTTCGTCATGTAATTTTTGTGATTTTCCATCATATCTAATTTAACTGTACTTTAAATAAAGAAACAAATTTATATATGTAAAAAATTAAAAATAATTCATATTTTTTTAGAAAATTCAAAATGAATAATTTATGTTTTATCCCATTTGTGATTCAATTTATGTTAATATGAGAATTTCGCATTCTTAAAATTGCTTTATCCTACTTATCTTACCTCTATAACCGAATTGTAATATAAATTTACATAAAAATTCAAATGTATTTTTGTTTTTTGCCTATTTTTCTCGTATAAAAACGATTTTTTTAGATGTTATTGTTGGAAGGATCTTCATTAGAAGTGTGAGAAAACGAAGATAAAACTAAAAATTGTTTTTTATGCATATTTATTTAAAAAATTCTATTTATAGCTTTTTCTTGGTTTTTTAAAACAATCTCCAATCAATAAAATCAATATTTAAAAAACCACTTAAATTTCAGTTAAATATCTTAAATCACTTTATGTCAATTTTTTGTAAAAAACTAATCCATATTGGTAATGATTATATCAACCAATAACAGCTTTTTATTTCAAGTTTTAAATAATATTTGACAATATTAATTTGTCGAATATTATTTTTCCCAAAATTATATATCAAATGACAAAATTTCTAAAAATAAATATTAGTTTCTCTAAATATATACAATTATAACGCAAAAAGGTACACTGAAACCGTAAAACTCTTTATATCTAACAGTTATGATTTAGAAATTTATTTCCAAACAAATATATTACAATTTATGCTTGATAGTCACGTAATATGGTATAAAATATATCAATACTAAGATAATATATAATATCATTATATGAACGCTGTACTTACAGGGAGTTGAGATAAGTGGCGCAAGCAAAGAATACAAACGAAATATGTTTGTGTATATTTGTTAAAATTGATATTGTAATGCTGCCTGTGTTCGCTTTTTTTTATTTTTGTTTTCTTTATTATCATTTGACATGGCCAAATTTATAAGGAGTTCTCTAATTCATCTTTTGTAGATGAAATAGAAGCAATATCGGTGTGCTGTAATTGAATGTTGGAGTTAAACTCTATTTTAAAAAACTGCTAACTAGTAGACTAACTACCACAGTTATCAAGTAAAAATCGAAAAAGGAGAAAAACCTTTAGCAATAATTTAATAGCAATAATAAATTTGTAATCATTTCATTTTCACTATAATATAAAATAGATTTTATTTGGGTTTTTTTTTCAAATATTTTCTAAAAGTTTTTTAAAATAAAAATTCTTAAATTTTTTTGTTCCCTCTAAACATTAATGTTCTGATAGGTGTCATATCATATCTCTCAGATATCTTGGGTCTAGGTAGAGAAAATAAAGGCCTTATTTTGGTTGACATTAGAAGTCTTGGAATGATCTGTTGGTTATCGTTTAGATATAATGATACATTTGTATTGTAAGCCATTAAAAAAGTTTATTGAGGGTTTTTTATTTAATTTAAAGTTTTTCACTTGAGAGAGAAACGAAAAAATGAAAAGATGTTTTTATTCTATTACAGTACAAATTATCTCACTTTTTCAAAAAATAGTATAATGAACATTTGTTAAGCCTAACATTAGTGCAATATTTTTATCACATAGAAGATATAATAATACTTAATATTTGTAATTATTTAAAAAATTTTACAACTGAGCAAAAATTATATTTTCTTGCTAATTAAACAGAATTTATATTTAATATAGTAAATTTGTAAAATTATTTAGTTTATTTTTATTTTTCTTTCGAATTATATTTAGAACTATTTGCATATGGAACATGATAGAGCAATTTTTTTGATGATTTTGAGATTTAAATTGTTTATCGATGTGCATTTAGATCACAATTTGCAGTTTTATCAAAATAAAAAAATATTTGTTTTTACCTTTCATAAAATTTTTGTTTTTTTTATTTTATTTTAATAAGATTGTTTTTATCTTATTATATTATGTTTCATATTTTCTGATTTTATTTATCATTAAATTCATATTAAATATTTACATTGATTTAAAAATATTAATCAGAATTTTTTGAACATTGATTTGAGGTCTTGTAAATCTATTAAATTAATGTATTCTTTTTGAGCGCACAAATTCATAGTTGCATTTTTTTCGATTATAAGGCAGTTAATAAGAATTAAGTGTAAAACTAAACATGTATGAAAAAGCAGTTTTTAATAATACATGCACAGGTGATAAAAAATTATGCACTTTATGGTATTGCTTTTTAACTAAAAAGAAAAGTGAATAAAGGCACAAAAACAAAAAAAGAAAAAATTTCGTATCAAAATTGTTTTTTTAAAAATAAAAATGTTAACAGATATAATTTTAATTAGTGAAAAAAACAAACTATCTTCGCAATTTTTTATTTTTTTTGATGTATTTGAAAAATATTTCTTGTTCTTCCAATCAGCTTGATAAACTATAAAAATATCAGTTAGTGACTTTTTTAGAAGTGATGTTTTGCCGATTATTCCGTCACACCATCCTTATAAGGCAATTCGGATGAATTTTGTATAGATTCGGTAGTATTCTCATCAAAATCATTCATTCTTAAAGAAATTTTGTTTGAGTCATTACCATTTTCTTGAAAATTATTTTGATTTTGGGTATTTTGCACTTCATGAGCAGCTGAAATAACAGATATATCTTCATTTAATTGATCTGAATCCAACAATATCGAAATATTGTCAAAATCTGTTTCTTTTTCTTCTTTTAGTGAATTACTGAAATTCTCTTTTGATTTAGTTTTTACTACACCGACTTCTTTAGATTCATGATTTATATAATTTTCTTCTTCTGTTGGTATTACTGTTTTAGCTGATAGTTCAATTAAATCCTTTCTTGGTGCTGGTGGATCAAAATATGTTCTTTTCGTTGTAGAAATTGGTGAATTTTGATGCGCTAGAATTGGGTTCTCTATTGTTTCATTAAGAAAGAATGATTTTGATGTTGAATTTTGTTTATCTTCATGTAAAATAGCTGATTGTGATTTTGATGTTGAATTTTGTTTTTCTTCATGTAAAATAGCTGATTGTGATTTTGATGTTGAATTTTGTTTTCTTCATGTAAAATAGCTGATTGTGATGGTGATGTTGAATTTTGTTTATCTTCATGTAGAATAGCTGATTGTGATGGTGATTTTGAATTTATCGAGTCATAAATTTCAGTTTCTATCTTCTTCAATGGTATTTGTAATACTTCCTCTTTTCTCATGTTATGCGATTGATTAAAAGTGGTTGATGTTGTAGAAACGAAAGAATTTACTTCCGTCTTTTCCACACGTTTTTGTGGTAATTCTGTTGATTTTTGTTCTAAGTTTACTGTTGTATTATTTTCCGAACCTGCTCTATCTGGAACACTAACTGATAACACAACTCTAGGCTTTGAATATGGTACAGTTGAATTTGAACTATTGTACAACTGTACTATACCACTGTCATAGAAGTCGTTTTTTTTATTTTTTATGAGATCATTTTCATGTTTTTTTGATAAATTAATGAATATATTCGGTGTAATAACACAACAAATGAGCAAAAAAAATGAAATCCAAATTTTTTTATTACAAAACCATTTTGCTATGCACTTGCAACTGGAAAAAAACCAAAAGAAAAGTGATGTTTTAGAAATATGAATTAAATTAATTAATCTAATCTGTTTAGATTTTTCTTCTTTATCGTACGACCGTTCGATTATTCGATCCTCACCTAAAAAGTTTAACGCGACTTCTACCTCGTTATTAAAGGTTTTGTTTGTATCAATAACAGAATTTTTATTGTTTTTTGAATTTTTTTCGTCTTCTTCACTCATATTCTCAGATTCTTTCAATTTTTCTTCTGGCTTGATTTATTAGCATTTATATAGTTTGATAATTTCAGTTGATCATAGTGACACTTTTTTAATTTGACGGGTCTGGTAATTATAAAGACGTTTAATGTATTTGACTGGTAAATGTAAAAAATTATATTAAATTGACCATGGTTTTCTTAATAAAATTTTACCGCCTGCATTCTTTTTTTTTGCTCTTAAAATTTGTTGCAAAATTTTTATTAGAATTTTTAAAGTTTTTTACGATAAATTTGGATATAATGTGAATATATGATTTCGTTTTAAATTTTTTAAATATTCAACTGGACAGTTTATCGAAACTTGCTGTCGTAATATTTTAGAGTACATTCTTTAAATCTTGATTAAAAAATTTTATGACACATGTAAAAACTTTTAAACATTATTTTAGGTACGGAAGTTATTCAAAACGTACTTTATCAATTTATTCTATTAAATCATATGATAATATGTTTTTCGTGATAAGAAGGTTTAGAAAGTCAATTTACATCATTATGAAAGTATATGATCTTATTTCAACTTCATTGTATGGTTGATATATGTAAAATATCATATCAATAAATGTAGTTAGCGAAATATTTTATCTAAATTTATTGACACAGAAGCTTTGTTAGACATTTTTGTATTTAATTCTTTAAAAATACAATACTAACTTATTTACAGATTTTATTTTTTAATTGAAAAAGAAATAAATAGTTTTTTTATAAGGAAATCAAACAAAAGAAAAAAAATTAACATATATTTAGTTTTTAATCAAAAAGATGTTTTACTACAATCGTTTTCAATTTAAATGTAATTAAAGATGTAAAAATGAAAATATGTTTTTGCAAATCATATTTTTATAAAAAACACAAAATTGTTAACTAACAAGAATGAATTTAAATGTATGAAAGAATACGAAAAGACTATCGCTGTTTTTTACAAATATTTTTAATGTATATTGAGAATTATGTTAAAAAGGTTATACATATAAGCAAACACAATCTGAATAAACATGTAAAATAAAATTTTTTTTATCTTTTTAACAAAACTATATATTTAATCTAGAAATAAAGTTTTATTTGTCCAATAATTTGTAATAAAGTGCTGCAAAAGGAATTAATTCAAAAATAAATACAAGTAAAATCTTTTAAAAATTGTTGATATCAAGTTTTATAGTATATAAAATATGAAGAGATTCTTGTATATTTTTTGATGCACAAATACTAAATATTCAGATATAATATGCAAAAAACGTTTTTTATTATATGTCAAACATTACAGATTTGATAAATTAAATTGAAAAAAAATCCACTCATAATTGACGCACTCTTCTGTAAAATATACTAAACGAACTATTTAGTACTAGATATTCATCATATATTGTGTTTGTTAAATTAACTCTTCAACATATTTAAATAAGATTAGATTGCTCAAATTGCTTTTAATAAACGCATATTTATTTGAAACTTCTGAAGTAGGGGATAATATTTTAGATATTTTCTATTTTTTTTCACCCCAAATTTTCACCATTTACAAATCAGCAAAATTTTTTCCAATTTAGGCAAAAACAACCTATTGTTTATCAATAAACAAAAACATTACTATACTTTCCTTTATGAAACGAGTCATGTGCGAGAAGATAGTTTGATATAAATCACATTCAAAAAAATTTTATATGAATATTAAAACGATAAATTGCAATTCATTAAATATACAAATACTAGTTTCATCATAGTAAAATACTAAATTATGGTATTTATAGATCAATATAAATAAAGCTTATAAATTTTTCAACAATAATTCATTGAGGAATTATTACTTCTTTGCGCAGCATAAATAGTTACAATTTCCGTATTTAAGATACGTATATTAAAAAAAGAACAATTTATTTAAGATTTTTTAATTGGTTTAACTCCTTAATATTACAAGTTGTCCATATACAATTTTAATGTTGAATAATTTTATTAATGATATTATCATCTGAAAAAATTGCAGAACGGTGTAAAAAACACACAAAAAAACACATAAAGATAATAAAGATTTAATTTATGTGCTCATATATACAATACAAATTTACTTTAATCTGTTTTAGAGCATATTACATTAAAATAATATGCAGTGATAAATTTAAAGATTTAATAAATAAAATTTAAACATGTGATATAAAAACATATAGAAAATATCACATAAATTGATTGCTTTAATATTTTTAATATCTTTTTTTAATAAATAAAAAAATCGTATATATCATTTATATTTGCTCTATTATTAGATATGTTTTTAATAACGTGATCTATTTTCGAGGTACTTTAATAAACTAAAAATTTACCCCATATAATTTTTTTTTTGAAAATTTTGTTTTTATCTTCAGTTTAAACTTTCAATTAATTACAAAGACAACGAAAATTTGATGGATTTAAAAAATTCATAATACTGCCATTAAATTATCATAAAAAATGTGAAAACAGTTGAAATTTGAAAATGCAATATTTCCACAACTTGAAAATTTTTAAAGAAAAAAAACATTTTTATAAGTTTTATAAATGCAGAGAGCAAGAAAAGTTATGTTTAATCGCTTGATTTTTTTTTAACTTTAAAAAAATCGTTAAAATATGCTTGTTTTCATTAAAAACATTATAATCTTATTTTTAAAATAGAATAAAAATAATAAGTATTTTTTTACAAACAAATTACAAATCCAATATTTTCTTTGTATAAGATAGCATTTATGAAAAAAATTACAGCTTGAACATTATTTTTTATCATTAAATTATATATACATATGAAAATCAAGCTTTCACTAATTTATCGTTTATTCTTTGGTTCTTTTATATTTTGAAATTTCCGATTATACAACATTCAAATCGGTGTACAAATATTTTTGTGATAAATTTTTGGATTGTATTAAAATTTTAATAGTCATTTTTTATTTTTCTCATTTGGATTCAATATTTATAAAATTAAAAATTTAAAAATTGAATGATTATGTGTTTCTTTAGAAATTTTGAAAAGTTTAATCTTTGATAGATTTTCATCATTTATGAATGTGGATATACTCATCAAATCAAAAAACTATCTAAGAGTGTTTGAAATTTTAATATAATGCATAATTATCTTATGATTTATCCTATGTTTTATTTTGTTTTTCTTAAAAAACATTATATTAGAAACAAAACAAAAAAATTGGTTAATGAAATTATTGTTTTAGATTGTTAAATATTTAATAAATATTGCAACTTTTTTTTATTTTTTAAGGTTGTTAATAAAATTGTATCGAATTTTATATGTAAAAAAGTCTAATAAGCTTATAAAAAAACAATAATTTTAGTAATTACACAAACTTCAGAACAGGGTAATTCTAGACCTATTTAGAAAGCAAAAAAATTTTTGTAATAAGAAATGTGTCTAACAAAAGCTGTATATTCTGAAAATATAAAAGAAAAATAAATATCCATTTATGCAAGTGCATCCAATGGATACATATTTGTGCTGTTGCAAGAAAGGAATCTGTTTATTGTAGGAAGTACTCTAAGATGCTAGAACCTAACCTCAAATGTCCTGAGGTGTTGGTTTTTGGTTATACAAACTTGTCCTTTCTTGGACGCTGTCGTAGTCTTGAAGTTATTAAACATGAAAAACAAAATCAGGGGTTATTATTTGCAAAAAGAATTTAAAGGAATTATGGATTAATATATTATATAAACACATTACTCATGTCTTTCATATGTTTATGTGGTTTTATTAATACAATTGGCTTCATGAAAGTCATAAAACTTTTTTGAAAAAAATTAATTTTTAAAAAATTTCATAAAAAACGTCAGCGTCTTTCGACTTTATTTTTTCACTTTCTAAAAACTCGCAGATAAATCACACATAATATTACAAATATTTATCATAAACAACATTATATAAATTAATCTATAATTTTTTCATTTTTTAAAAAATTGGCGTTTTAATATCTTTGTCGTGTTTTTTTCTCTTTAAAATATTTCTTTTATTCTTTTGTATATTAAAAACCCTTTTGAAGGTATACTAGTGCAATAAAGTATATGAAAATTCTTTTACATGTATATATACTTCGTAATGATTTTTAATAAGCTGCTATAAAAAAAATTCTTTGAAATACCAATTTTTTTCTTTCTTCATTGCTGTCTTGAAGCCAATCGAATTTTTTAATTTAATTTTTATTTTTATTGGCTTTAGTTGAAAAAATTTAGTATGATCTTTTTATTAAAATACAACTCAACTCGGAAGGCTTTTCATAATTTTATACCAAAAATTGTACCATTCCAGAAGTAGATATAATATTCAAAAGATCAAAAGAAACTATAACTATAAAAAAAGTGACCCACTAATATCTTTTTTTCAGCAAAAATAGAATATTACTGCGTATGCACGATGTTTTCTTGTCGAATTTGAAAAAATTGCAAAAAGTAAAAAAATTATATTTGATTAAAATAAGAAAACAATAAATCATGTTTACAGGCATATAATTAATCTAAAAAAATCGTATATAATCTAATTATTGAAAGAAATATAAAAATACGTGTTTTGAATCATAAGAAGAAAGATAGTAAGTATATGGAATCACAGACTCTGGTGAAAACCGAAAGATGAAAATTCTAACTTTTACACAATTAAATATTTAGCAAATACATTTTTTACATGATAAAACTTTATTTTGAAACGTTTAAACCACGTATTCCGCTATGAGAAACTTTAGTTAATAGTTATTCTTATTTAATGTAACGCATTGAAGAAAGTTGCAATATTGAATAATATACGCTAATTTTAGTTTTTATATACAATTCAATATTTCGACAATATAGTATATATGAGCATATATTTAATTAAATATAATATAATAGATTTTATAAATTGCCTGGCGGTTTAATTACAAAGTATAGTCAACTTATTGATTTTATTATCTTTACTTGATTAATATGTCTTTATTGTTAAAAAAACGAAAGGAATGATGAATTTAAAAATGTACTTCACTATCCTTTTATACTAAATTTTTTGTCAACTAATATATTTCTTGAAATCAATTGAACGAATTTTTTTTTGTCGCTTTTAAGTATGTAACATCAAGAAATCTTTCTATAAATATAAAAAATGTGTATATGTTAGAAATAATAAAACAACTTTGTATATTTTATCTTCTTTTTTTTATATGTTGAAAATATCTGAATATTTTTTTATTTACATTTATAAGAATAATACTATTTTTAATTTTTTTATACAAAATCTACTAAAAAAATATTTTTATACTAAAACGGTATTATCCCTGTTGCATGGCTCTGAAGAAGAATTCGAATTACCGAAAAATATTAAATATAAGATCACTTCAAGTAAGTTCAGTTCCCAAAACTGATAACCCAATCATAAATCTACATAAAAATCATTATTGCTATTAAAGTCTGTATAGGCTTAGGACCCATGAAAACCATAAGAATTACCTATAATGGTTACTGCTATTCCAAAATATCTTTGTCAATAAACATATTTATAACAGTACTATTCTTATTTTTTTAATAATAGTTTATATATTCATAACTTTTATAATCAACTCAACGATCTCAATATTTAAATAGCTAATTTTTTATATTGATTTCACAGAAAACAAAAAAAAACTTGATACAATGTTTTAAAAATATATTTTGGAATTTATGTTTGATGAAAATGTATTAAATGCAAAAAATATTGTTGTTTGAAATTTCATATGTTAGCTAAAAAAATTAGAAAATATCAGTAATTTGAAGCACAATATTTTCTTTTTTATGCAGTAAAAAATATATAACATTAAGGATCATAATAATTTGTATAATATATAATATTGTATTCAAATTTCAGATGCAGAAAAGCAAAAAAAAATCATTGGTTACAATCACTTAGTTTCTGTAGAAGTGATATTTATCCTTATTAGGCTGTAATTTTTTATATATGTGTACGCTAATCTAGGAACCAAAAATTTTGTAAGCTGCTATGTCAATAATTTCGAAATTTTATCTAATATTATAATTATAATATTTATTCAAATTCATAATCGCACAAAATTATAAAACTAAAAATAATCAAGCAATCGTTTGCATACAAAAAATTAATTTCTGTCGGATCAGAGTCACCAAATAACTCTGCATCCAAATAATAATGAAAAATTGGTAAAAATATCAACAGTTCTCACACCCTAAATATTTCGATTAATGTTTATTTTGATAAATATAACATGAAATTCTAATTCGATTTATTTAATTAATTTTGATAGGTTGAAATGATGTTTTTAAAAATAAAACGTGGATGAAGTTGATTAATTATGAAATAAAGCATATCGTTTAAAAAACAGATTGTGGCCAATAAGTTGGAAAAGTGAATAAATAGAATGTAATATAAAAATAAAATTCACTTTTTAATTTTATCCGAAGGTGCATATCAAATTTTATATTTATTTTACAAATTTAGTCGATAGAGCTGCTCTATTTTGTAAATAGAATGTAATAAAAAGTAATATATTCAATCCTTTATTTCGACATTTTCAAATTGCAAAATATTCATTTAATCTTTTTTCATCATTTTTCTTTGATTTACCCGCGTGAAAATACATATATTGCAACCATATTTATATAAAGTATATTAAAACAATTCATGTCTATTTTAAAGATTGTAAAATTATAAAGATGTATTCATTAACTCTTATGTATTTTTTTCATAATGCATTTTAAATTCTTATTATTGTTTTATGATCAATATTTAATATGATTTAAGTTCATATTAATACTAGAACAATATTAAGAATTTTGGGTAGAAATTCAATTTCCTCTATTTTTTGTATTTTTTGCTGTCCGCAGATATTACAGGAATAAATATTGGTTCATAAAATAAATGAAACATATATACTGTGTTTTAATGCATATATAAGTATTTTATAAATTTTATGTATTCTTATGCTTAATTTTTCTGTAATTTTTGATTACGTTATTTCAGAATTAAAATAAATTATCTATAAATTTAAATTTAAAAAAAAACACAGAAGTTCTTATGATTCTTAACTTTTCAAAATATGAATGACGAAAAGGCCAATGCTTAGTTGGTTAAGGCGAAATAACTTATTTTTTAAAGGAAAATATATCTTGTAAAAGCCTTTAATTAAAAAAAATATAAAAATAAATTTTTTATTTTTTCAATGGTATTTAATATATTTAATAAAAGAAAAAAGGTAAACTAGTAACTTTTATACACGAATATTATTCATTTTTTTATTTTGCTTTATATTAATATATTAACACATTCTTTTAAAAAATTATTTTTCAATAAAAATATACGAACAAAGTAATATCAGAAAGATTTTTTATAATAGTTACATGAAAAAAAGATATTTTGCATACAAATCTATCTGATTTTTTGGATGTGAAAAAACTAGTAGTATAAATCTTACTGTATAAAAACTACTTTAGAACAAATTTAAAAAAAATACTATTTTGATTTCCGTTAACCAAAAATCTTTAGTTTTTTGATTTTGTGTACAATTCATCTAAAAAGAAATGTTATAAACCCTTTTTGAATAAATGCTCTATTTATAAATCTGTGTTTCTATACAAATTTTAACCTAACTTCTTGTTTACAAAAAAAGGTACCTATTAACAAATCTCTAGATATTATTTGTGTATACAATGTAGATATATACCAATAACAAGAATTTTTATGAAGATTGTAAACATGAGAAACAATTTACAGAAAAAATCGATGACTATAAATGCATAAAAATTAACAATTAAATTGTTATATTTTGTTATCTTTGTTTTTCAGTAATTAAATTTATATAATCAAGAATAAATCTTCTCAGATTCAAAAATAAATACATAACTATATTTAAAATAGAATTCAAACAAAAAAAACTTTTCTTACGTTTTAAATGTATTCACACGAATATTTTTTAATTTTTATCTTTGTGTATTAGTTGTATAATACCACTTTTACATGAAATTCAATTCACTAACTGCTGTTTGCACATTCAGATTTTTGCATAATCTGACACATCAAAATTGTTATTGATGGCATGTTCACATGAAAAAATATAAGATTTAAAGATTTAAGTGTAAGCCAATGCTTCATTGTTACAAAAAGAAAATTTATAAAAAGTTGCATGATGAGAGATTTGAAAGAGTGCATGTGATGCTTTGTAAGCAGGAAACTTAAAACTTAAGTAGTTGAAATTAAAATTTATGTTAAGAAATTTAGAAAGACAATGTAAGAATTGCAAATATCTACTTTAGTTTATCAGTTCAAAATGCCGCAAATTTTAGAATTAATATTCAAAATAAAATAATTGAAAACATGAAAAAAAAGTAAATTTATGAATATAAAAATGAGATTTTATATTAATGCCAAAATTAAGGATATTTAATAATTAAATATCAAGACTAATGTATTTTTTATGTTTTTTACCTATTTTTATTATTGGTGTAAAAGGATTAATAAAAAAGAGTACGTAAAATAAAGATTTGTATAATCTTTTTTAAAAGAAAAATGCATTAACAATCAACTCTTACATAAACAAAAATAGACAATTATTGATAACGAATACTAATTTTTTTAAAAGAAGCAACAATTAAAGATTCCTCAAAATTTGTAACCAGGGTATTTTACAAAAAATGTTATAATTTGAAATTAAGCTAAAATACAACAGCATTTTGAATATAAAAATACATTTATATAGGAATTTTGCTTTTATTTATTACACAAATTTATAACATATACTTTCATTTATGATATAAATACAAGATTTAAATTTATTCAGTATACATTAATTAGAATAATATAAATAACATATCTTTTTAGAAATTTTTTTTTCATACAAAAAGTTTTATTTGAAATGCAGCATTCAAAAAAAATAATATATATAACATCAATATTAGCAATAAAAACGAAAAAAAATGAAAAATATAAATTCATGGGCTTTATTTCTGTATTTAAATGAGTTCGATTGGTTAATAATTTTTAAATGGTAATATTGCAAATTTTGTACCTTTTTATATAAAATTTATCATTTATTTGTAGATTTTGAATATTCTAAATTTTATAAATTGATAAAAATATTTAACTCAATATTCTTATATATTACCTTTTTTTGGTTTTGTGTAGCAATCATATATTTTTTGAGTTATGAATTATTGGTAATTTATTTTTTTTTCGACATATTATATATATTACACATAAAGCTTATGTTTTTATGATTAATTTGTTGAATGTGTTTTAACATTTAAATGTGACAAAAATAAAAAGAAACATAGATTTATATTTCTATATATATTTTTCATATAAAATTTTTGTTTTTAAAAATTATTATTTTTCAGATCCTTGCAATAAAAATGCACATTTAAAACTATAAACAATAGTAATATGTATTAAGCTTCGCATTTAATAGTTTGTTAGAAAAATATTCTTGTGAATGTGTTATTTTATTTATTCACAGAGAAATCAATCTCATACAATATAATAAAATACAACGATTAAAGGATTTCGTAACCTCTTTGAATTAGCTCATAGAATTTTAAATTATATCAAATCAAGATTTTATTAGCGAAACAGGTAAAATAAAGTTATATCTGTATACTTGATTTCATTTCAGATATATTAAATTATGATTCAATTTTTCTATAGATTTTATGATCTTTAAAATTTATTTTGCAATAGATTGCTCTATGTCATTTAAATTCGTGTCTCATGAAAAAAAACAGATATGAATATTCTCTTATAATGCGTTTTCGGGAAATTAACTTTTTTTCTAATGTAAGTGCTTTGGATAATATGGATCACTAAACAAAATCCTTTCAGTCTGATAGGTGTTTCTACTCTATTTACTTTAAGACCGAATAAATATTTTTTTAAAATATCAATGCGCCAATTAACCCGAAGAGACGACGACAAAAAGGGGAATATTTAAGGACAGAGAAATTCACAATAATAATAATAAAATATTGATTTTAAAATGAGTCGCCCTTTATCATTGGCAGATATTCCTTTTTTAATACTTTTTTCAATATGTTATTCAGGTGGTTAGACTCGCGTTCTAAAAACCAATATTACTGCTAGATTGTGTAATATTTACTCAAATATTTTTTTTGTTATTACAAATTTTATTTTTGCATTTTTTAATCGAAAAGTGTAAGTGATAATCCTTTTTAAGTTGTATTATTGCATTGTAAAATGTGATAGCGTGATTTTTTTATGTGAAATATTTAATTTTATAGAGTTTTTCTTATTTTCAATTGAATATATATTACTATTATTATTTATTTTTTCAACAGATATTTTAATTCTTTTAGTATATTTTTAATCTTTTATACAATATATAAAAATATTGGTAAAAATAAATGTTCTTATAAGTGCAACACTTAAATGGGGATTTCTATCAAAAAAAAGCAATATTATTGTCTTAACTAAATCACGACACATGTATTGACTAAATTGAATTTTTAAATTTTCTTTATCTATTTGCTGTCATTTGATTTTTAAGTGTTTGAATTATAAATATGACGTATATTGATCTTATTCAAATTTTTTTCAGATTTAGGAAATTTATTACAATTAAGATTGTGTTTTATCTAAAAATATTAATAATTGTATTTACAAAAAAAGAGAGAGTAAAATTTTCGTACCAAAACACACAAAAAGCGATATAAATAAAACTTACTCACAAACAAATCATTATTTATATTCTATTTTTACTTTATTTACAGGCGATTCTAGGCAACAAAACCTAGAACACGAAAATTATAATTGGTTTGTTACATAAAACACAAAATAAACATTTTAATAAGCTAAAGAAAACTTTGGCAAAAATTTGATTTGGAAGATAACAATTTATGCATGTTGAACATTTAGTAGTTTTCGACATAAAACAATTACATTATGGCTAAAAACTTGAAGTTTTGTTCCATATTGGTTCAAATTACCTGGTATTATTAAATAGATGTCTATTGTTCGTTTATATAACATTAAATTATATAAATGCGTGCAATGTTATTCTTTTATTGATTTTTTTTACTTCTAATTTTATGGAATTTTTTGCTGTGATTTATATAAAAATAAACATTAAAGTACGAATAAAATAATATTTCAAACTATTTTTATTTTTTCGAAATATGTATTCCTTATTTCTTATATTGAAGTTTAAATATTAAGAGCATAATGGTTTTTTACTATTTTTATGTTGTTAATGGTAGAGAAAAAAATTGTCTTTCTAGTTATCAGGGTTTAAATATAATAAAAATCGGCAAAATTTTTATTTTTGATATTTTAATTCAATCGTGTTTTTCTTATATTTGTTTTTTATTCTTGACTTTTATCTTAAAATCTCTTGTATTGCAAATAATAATTTTTATTAGGTATTGCATTGAATAATGATATTTAAACGTTTTTCAAAACAGAAAAAAACAGCAAAATTTAAATCGATTTTCAAAGAAAATTACGATTGCTCATGCAATCAACTTTGAATCTCTTTCACTCTTCATCATTCAAGTATGAACAAATTTACCTATTAATATTTTTTTATTTAAGTTCAATCTAGATTTTAACTATGAAAATTTTCTTGAATACTCTTTTTTTTATAACCAAGTAACACATGTCTTTAATGAAAAATAGTATGATTCTTTATTATATACAAACAAAGAAGTAAAAAAATACAATTCTAAATATCATTTTTAAAAACCAAATAAAAAGATCGTCATGAGCGACTATAATATGCTGTTAGTATGTTTATTTACGTTAAAATACGATTTAAAAAGTTCTTTTAAATATAATTGTAGGTTGAGAAAGATAGTAAAAATATATCTATGATAGACTTAAATTTTTTTATACGATTGTCATATAATGAAAATATTGACGGATTCCACAATAAGAAAAAAATAGGAAAAGAAAATAAAATATAATTGCTATGAAGAGTATTTTTTTTAAATTTTTTGTTGTGGTTATATTCTGATGTGGGCCTTAAACCGTATTTTTTGTCACGGATTGTATTATTCTATTTTACTTGCATGTGTTGAGGTTTGAAAATTCTTTTATAGTTTTTTTATAGTTCCGATTTTTCAACATTCTTTTATACTTTTTCATCGAACGACTTCTCACTAAAAACTTGTTTTTTTGTGAACCACTTTTAGGAAAAACCAGTGAGTGAAGCGGTTTTGAAACTGTTTAATTTTTTTGTTCATTTAAACTATGAAATAGAATTTAGAAAAAAAAGTAATTTTCGGTAAGAAAAACACCACGGACAAAAATAGTTCTGCAGAACGTGCATTTATAGATTTTAGATGTGTGGCCTACTTGGTTTACTTTTTTCTTGTTTGTTTACTTTTTATTCATTGCTAAAATACAATCATTTTTATTCATATCAGTTTTTTTGCCGCATTCAACTTAAATGGTTTTTTAAGGTTAAATTAAAAATTTAAACCTTTTAAAAAATTGTTAGATGTGTAACAGAACTTCGGACAAATTGACTTAGCACACTGTTTAAACAAATAGTGTTTTTATTTTCAAAAGAATATAAATTAGAAATTTCTTTTAATAATAGAGGTGAATTTTACAAAAATTTTTTGCTGGTAAATATATTTTCTAGCTAACACTTTTTTCATATATTTCTTATCATTTTCTTATCTTTCTCTTTATTTTCTTTTACTATCACATTTTCCCTCGCGTGTAATTATTTTTATAGACCTTTTTTAATGAATCGTCTATCAACATAATTTTTTTTGTGTAAATACCTTTAAAGGTCTTTATTTGGAATCTTGCAGAATTTCATAAGATATATATAAAAGATACTTCTTGTTACTTTTTTATCATTTAGCAGAATTTAAATTGTTCTATTAATTTTATGTACAAAAAAATTCATTTTCAAGCGAATATCAGCATTTATAGCATCTAATTATGTTATTTGTATGCCATATTTTTTTGCATACTATATTTGTGCTTACAAAAAGAGATTATTTGATTAATAAAATATTTATTCTATCATATAAAAACAATATTTTAGCAGATTTTTTAAAAAATTATGGATCAATTATTTCAAAAAATGATCAATAAAAAAAATGTGAATATTAAAATCTGTTGAATTTTTAATTTTACGTGTAATTGCAATTCTGAATAATTCTGCTAGAAATCAATCGATAACATCACATCAAGAAAATTTATATCAGAAGAACAATTTTTTTATATAAAAAAAACGATATCAAAATAGAACCTTTACAATAAAAAAAATGTAAATTACACCATATTTCATTTGATCTTAAAGATTTTAGAAAAAACAGGCGCACCTTTTTCATAAGTGTCAGAAACTGACATGCAACAAAAACTTAAGATAAAGTTGTTCAAAAAATAAGTTATGTTTTTCCATTACGTATTATTTCATATTTTTGTGATATAAAAACAATAAAAACTGGTAATATTCCTGCTAATTCAATTATTTTTTTCTTTATCACAGCTTCTATCTAGGATTCTGCCAATTATCGATAGCAAAAACATAAAAAATGGCAGACAAAATATATCTAATTGTATAAACATCAAAAAATTCGTATAAATGATGGGATTAAAGATTTTACACAAAATAGATTATAATAATGATAAGAGTTATTAAACTTTTCAATATTAAACCAATAAAAAAAGATTAGTGATAATTAAATTGCAAATTTTTGAACATAAAATACATAAAAATTTTTATAAAAAGGTAACGATTCATACAAAAACTACTGTATTGTTATATCAAAACAAAAATTTTCCTTAATAAATATTTCGCAAATTTTTGATTGTTAGTGTACAAAAAATAAATATTTTAATAATGTCTAATACCAATAACATACCTAAATATAAAACTTATTTGCAACTAAAAAACAAATATGTTCAAAAATATAGATTTATTTATTGATATATTTATACTTGTTTTTTAAATTATCAAATAATGATGTGGTGGAAACTAGAGATGCGACTGGTCCTGAAGTACACTTCAAGGATAGAGCGGTGATGCAGAAAGTACCACGATTTTACTTGCTTTGCTGAGATTTTTTCGTTTCCAAAGCACTGAAGCGATACATTAGTTTTTGAATAGCTTTTTATTTATTATTTAAGAAATTATAAAATATTTTTTTATAAAAGGTAAGTTGCTTAAAAAACTCATTTTATTTATACTAGCGTATTTCCTAAAAATATTTAAACCAATATCAATAATTGCAATTTACTGAAATACAAGTTGATGCCCTCTTCTGGGTTGCAACAAATGATTTTTTTGCATTTGTAAATAGGAAATAGCTGATTATTGTAATTTTATCTTATGAATGTTTTTAACACTATTCGAAAAACCTTTAAATACCGTTTTTTACACAACGTTATATTTAAAGTAGATAAATTTGTAAAAACACTGTTCATACTTCTAAGATAACCTTCTTGTTATATGATCGTTTATTTTATATCGTATAAATTGTTTTTAAATTTTTTTCTATATAATTTTTAGTAGGTAATTTTGAGTTATGGTTTTAAAAATGCACTCCGACCTTTACTAATTGAGAACGTGTGTGTTTAGGCATAAGAAATCCTCGAAGCAGCTGAAATGACTAAAAAGAGATTTATAAAATTATGATCGTTTTTAATTGTAAGGATTATTTTTAAAAGTTAAAATGAATAAAAATATCAATTAATTTTATATAAAATTATTTAAAATCTTGACGGCTGCATCTATTGTACTTGATTCTCTTTACACACTTATTTTTATTATAATTTTTACATACTGAGCACTTTAATGATCTTACAAATTCACAACAATTAAAGAAAGATTGTGATAAAAATATTAAATTCAAATAGAAAAAAAGTTAAAATTCAAATTATTAAATATCAAAACAAAGGTATTGCATATAAAATTATTTTTTTATTAATTTTTTTAAGGTTCACTGCTTTTTATTTTCCTACAACACCTTTAAATGTGGAATAAAAAAATTCGTTTCCATGGAATATACGTTATAAAAAAATTGCTTTATCTATACTTCTTAAATTTAAATGTTTTTTTTTGTTTTCGAAACTGAACAATTTATAGAAAATTAACAAAATTGATAATGGCGACGGTATCAAGTCCCAACTTTCAGAAAAAAATTACATCTTTTGTATCCAATCTTTTTACTTAATGCTGAAATCTTCCTTGAAATTTTTAGTTTTATTTCTATTTCAGATTTAATTAGAAGTACTTTTATAATTGGATGATAAAAATTTCAAAAAACGTATATTAAAGAAAATTGATAACAAATAAAAAATCCGCAAAAAATATCTTTTCTGAATAAAAAATAGAATAAATGCATATAAATGTTTTTATAGATATCTTTAATCTTTTTTTTTGTTATAGGCAATGATATAATGGTCGTTATAAATAGTTTTCTGAGAATACCATCGTTTTAATTTAGTTCTTGCATCAATAGGCAGAAAAAATAAAAATAAATTTTTACAATATCTTTCAGAATATAATTATATTTTACAAATAAGGAATTTAATGAAATTTCTGTGCACCAAAAAAAAATTTGCAAACATATACAAATTAATGGTTTAATTTTATAATTTTAACATAAAAAATAAATACTTAAAATTTTAAATAGATATAATCATTTTTCACTGATTGATGTTGTATTTGACTACTAAACTATCCAATATTTCTTATCCATGAGTGACAGATTGGTGATTAAACCTAAGTTTGGAAATGGCAATTTATTTTAGTATTTAATTTGTTAACTAATATATAAATAGCGTTTTTATATGTTTTTTTTTATATTTTTAACGTAAAAACATATTTTGTAATATTCTGATAAGATCAAGATTAGATATTACAATTTTGAAGAATATACTTCAATTGTGATGAATTAATAAATCTATAAAAATGAAATACACAAAAAAGTTTAATTTGGAAAAAATGAAAAGATTTCTAGTGCAGAGTATGTATTTCTAAAATAAATATTTTTTTAAATGAACTACACTATTTTTTTAATATTTATATTTTCACATTGTATAATATAGAGTATATTTACAATTACTAAAATTTGCAAATTATAGAAAAATTAGTCAAAAATCCTAATGTTATCGTTTTATACAAAAAAATTATTAGAAAAAACCTTTCTAAATTTAATTTTTTCCAAAAGCCTGTATTTTTTAGAAATTTAATATGTAATGCAAATTATAAAGAAATTTCGGTTGAAGTGATATTTAGATGTATTTACAAAAATACCATTGAGTAGTTTCTTAATGATTTGTAAATTTTATAAATAGATCCATGAAAAATAAGTGTTGTAGAAAAATAATTTCAACAAAAATTTTTTTTTAACAAAGCTACTTTTACATATTATCTAATTTGCGTTTAGATGCGTATTTTCATATTTGAATTTTTTACAAAGTTTTTAAAGCTCTCTTCTAAGCGTGTGATATATTAAAATCTTTGATCTCCGTTATACTGTACAAACATTTCTTCTAGAATTATAAAATTTCTTTAAGTCTTAATTATGCAATTAATCATGTGGTTAAGGAAATAAATATATTTGAAACATATCTAGTGATTTTAGGTCATTATAAGTATTTTAAGATTTAGTTGGTTACATTATTGATTGTTAAAAATTCCTTATCATGGAAAACAACTGAACGAACCATAAATATACTCTTCTTTATAATTTTTAAAATAAGACTTAGCAAACATCATAATAAGTAATATTTATCAATTGAAGAAAGGTTAAAGTTAATGATCTAAACGTAATTTTATATAATCTAATATTCGCCTCTCGTTTTCTTTGTACTATCTCTTTTCTTTTAATTTTTTTCTTCTTCTCTCTCCCCTGGGTGGATAAATCCTTCCTTGTATATTATAATAACAGGAATGTAAATCTGCATATGCCGCATTGGAATAATTTAGCCGATAATTTATCTAAATCCAAAGGTATAAATTTTTATATTTGAAAATAATCATAATTATGAAAAAAGAATGTAAAAATATTTTTCGGTAGATGAAAAAACGCAGGCAGATTCTGATAGAAACCATAGCAAAACTTGCTAAAAATTTTTATATAAATGTTTTTTGTTTTGCTATTCGTTTTATTTTTTTTATTTATATTTTTTTAATAGAATCTTGTAGCAAAGATCCTATGAAAATAGTATATTATCATATCACTTATTGATCATTGTATAAAAACAGCATATATATCCAATAAAAAAATTCCAAAATTTTTGTTTCTTGTAAAAGGTCCATAAATTTGTATCTGATTTAATAACATTAAAAATTGCATGAAATGATATGTATACCATTATCCCGAAGTTATAAAATTGGGTATTATAAAAAGAACAAACTATAGTAAGAAATTTTTCATTTCTCAAGCCTAATTATGCGCATCTTAAAATAAATGACAATATAATAAATCATTTGCAAAATTTTTAACAAATTTATATTTTTTATAAAACTTTACTAAATTGTAAACCTTAATTATTTGTTATCACAGGCAAATAATAAAAAATTGTGAAAAAGTAATCAACAAAATATATTTAAACAATGATGAAAAAATAGAATACTATATTTAATATACTTTAAAACGTTTCAGCTATAATAAATGTATTCAGAAAACTTATTAATTTTTTACCTTAAAAAAACTCAAGCCGTTATTTTTTTATGGTTCCAAAAAATTAAATTACAAAATATAACTAACATAAACACACAATATTACAAAAAAATACACAAAATCCATTGATAATTTTACTATTTTTATATAAGCGATCTCGAAGAATTCGTATGTGTTTACATGGACGCTATTAAAGTTATCAGGATTCATTTTTACTGATAAAAATATTATTTCAAAAAAACTGTTAATTTTTCATTGGATTTATAATTATCATAAAAAAATTTTTTTATTTGTTCTTTTTAGCTCAAAATAGAAAAAAATATAAATATAAATCTTTTTAATTATTATATTTGGACAGAAATGTTGTTTATTTTTTATGAATAAAATTCACAATTACAAAATCTAAAAAAAAGAAAAAAAATTATGTAAATATCAAATTCAATGATAAAAAAAATTCTATTAAATCTTTAATTTACATAATAAAAATGAAAAAAAAACTCCAGTGTAAAATATCATTTCAAATCACACAAAAAAATCGTAATATTTTTTATGAATTTACAAATAAAGCATCGTAATATATTACAGCATATTATATTAAGTATTAAAATTTCTTATATTTAAATTTTTATTCTTTTACTTGTATGATAAGTTCATCTTGATGCTTTTGATTTCTGATTAAAATTTTATTTCGAAATATGCAATAGAAATATATGTTTAAGAAATTAATCAAATAAATTATATGATTATACTATATGCTAAATATAAATAAGGATAAATTTTAATAAATTGGTGTAAAAAAAAATAAACCCAAAAACAAACCAAATTATAAACTAAAATAACCTTCATATTTAAAAATTTTTCTTTCTCTATTTTTATTACTTACTTGCGCATCATAGGAAACAAAACCTAAAATACGACAATTATCATTATAATTTTGAATATCGAATATTCAAAGAGAAACCATAAATTGCGCTATCACTTAAAACAGTACCATAATGTGTTTTTAGTGTTCTACTTAAATTGAATTCTTCTATATTAAAAGCTACAAACAAACAGTAATGAATTTATTTTTTCATGAATTTCAATAATTAAAACTATCAATATAAAATAATTTGAAGCGTAAATATTCACTTTAACAGTCTATAAATGTAATAGTTTTTACTATCAATATTTTTTTTGGAAGGTGCCAAAATCTTGCATAAATTGAGATTTCACTATTTAAATCTAAATCTTTAAATGCATAGGTTTTTTATATTTTAATTCAAAACGTTTTTTATATTTAATAATTTTTTATCAACAATTTCATATTTTTAATCCTTTCATTTCTACCAGTAAAAAAGAACCTCAGTGTTAAGACATTATGCAAAGCTTTTAAGATTCCTGTATTTGTAAAAACCAATCATAATCAAGATAATAGTTATATGATAATTTTTTTGTATAAATAAAAAATGTCAAAAATTACAAAAAAGCGTTCCCAAAAAATTATTTTTTTAAACATTTGACTTGATCTGGAAAATGTACAATAAAAAAATTATAAATATTGGGGAAAGAATAATTATTTAACGCTGTTATTATAAGTTACTAAAAATTACAAATTTATTACTAATTTAGGTTTGCACAATTTATAAATTAAATTATTTGCGAATGAATCCCATTTACACGGCTCAATACAAGCAATACAAAAAAATAAGCAGATTTGAAAACTAGAAATATGAAATATTTATAAATCGCTACCTTTTTATGCTAAATACTAGAATGTAAAACTTTCTTAATATTTCAATAAAAAATAAATTTTTAATAAATTTTTTAAACAAGTACTTGCGATATTTTTTTACAATTTGTTATCCCATTCGTAAAAACATTTTTCGTTGCATACTAATATCAACATCTTTTTCTTCTATTTTCTTCAATTGAATAATTTCTTTTAAAAGCAGTTTTTCAACAATAAATAATTTAAGCAAAGGTTCTTCCTTTCCATCTTTGAAAAAATTTCGTAATCCGCTCTCAATATTTTCATTATATTTGCTGAATATCTTACCAGGCATCCTTAGAACAATGAATTGTAGAAAGAACATTATTTTCATGTATATGTTAGCTAAATTGTTTTTAAGTGTATTTATCTATAATTTTAATAAACTTATAGGTCTAGATTCCATTTATTTTTTTCAAATTAATGTCAATCGTGATTTATTATATTATATTTTTGTATTAATTAACCGATGATAATTTTTACAAAAATACTTGTTTAATCTTAATCTAGTATTGTAAAAGTAAATAATTCATTGAAAAAAAAGATGAAATCTAACTTATTTATCTAAAAATCATATCTTGCTTGTTTTAAAGATTAGATTGATGAACTTAATTGGAGTAGTTTGAAGACTTTGGGAGATTTCATTGCATTATAAATTTATAATTTAAAAGCTTAATTTATGTTAGGAGTTTTTATATTAATTTATTGGTACGAAAAAATGATCATTTTTATATCTGTTTTATTTTTTTAACTTTTAAACATTAAAAAATCAATTTTTTTCAAAACATATATTTGTTGATAGCTTGAAAAAAAAGTCAAAATTAAATATCGTGTATTGTATTAAAAATTTTTTAATACATTTTTTAGTGTGAATAATGAGAATAAGTGTATCAGTTTTTCTAATATTTTTGCATCCTAAAGTATGCTTTTGTTGATCGTTTAAAATTTATAGATTATTTTTTTCATTTTTTAAACAAAATATTTATGGGTATGATTATTTTGAATTTTTAACGCCATAAATTTGTTTTTTTATTGAGTTTTTGAATATCTAGAGAAAATTGCGTTTTTAAATATTTTATTAAATAAAAAAGTTCATTTGCTTTAATTCAATACAGCATTTAGAATACTATTATAACAATTTATAAGATTCTTTAAAATTTCTCTTACATAAACACAAAAAACATTTTGAATGTTTTGAATTAAATCTATTATAACTGTTGACAACGAAGAATTCAAATAAGATTACAAGATTATAATTTTAAATATACGAAAATTGGAATTCCCATTTTTTCATAGATTTTTTGCGTCTGTATTTATTATAATTTGTTTTATAATAACAGTGTAAAACAATTGATTGACACCGATTAAATGTGAATGTACAATTATACACTTTGAGTATGAAAATATAATAGGTATTGAATATAAGTGACGTAAAATAAATCTAAATGATAAAATATGAATAAACTCGAATCCCGTTATTTGCATATTTTTACATATTTCTGATTTTTTAAATATGCAATCTATAAAATCAAGTCATAAATATCACATACATTTTTTTTGAGCACATAATAATACCGAATGTTTTAAAAATATAAAATACAATCAAATTTTCAAAATTTTAGAAATTATAAACATAAATACTAGAAACTGTCAAATTCAATTTTAAGTTTTTCATATATGACATTGTTTTTAAACCCAATAAAATTATTTTTTTGCAAAAATAGGAACAAAAAAATAGCCTTAAGTATATTTCGATAATTTGTTTTATAAATATTTTTATGATTTTTTTTTAAAACTAATATATCACTATTCGTATGAAAATCAAGTTTGTAATCAAAAAAAATATAATTCAAAGTTTAATCGAATACAAACTTTTCTATGTAATTTATCGAATTTTATAAAAACTTACATTAATTAACAAAAAATTTAAATTCTTAGAAACTTAAAATTTCGAATTTTTTATCAAATTCGTAAGGGTTTTTAAAGTATTTATAATTCAATTAGGTACAAAATTAAAAATATTGTTGTGATGAAGGAAACATAACAAGAAACATTTTATTAAATGAATTTTTTTTTTTAATTTTTATCGAGCTTATATTAGAATTTCTATACGTTTTTGTGCAATAAATTGGACATAAAACAATTTTTAATATATTTTTCTAACCAAAAAATACAGAAAAGGTATAGATGAATAAAAAAAAATTTTCAAAAAACGATTTAAAATTTTCTTTTGTGGTATATTTTCATAATGATATTAATAATACTTTTTATAATTGAATGAAACAAAAATATTTTCAAAAATTGTTTTAAATTGTTACTTAAGTGTTTTTTTTGTGTCCTTGCCAAAAATTCTAACATTAAAGTATTAGCTATTTTATTCCAAACCAAGAGTGGGCGGATTCAGAATGAATGTAGTAATTCAAAAAATACAGAAATTTATTTTCAAACTAAATGTTATTCTCCTCAGTCTAGCTTTACACTATGAAATATCTTCTATAGTTTATCAAAACCATGTTTTGTTGTATTTTATTACTTTTTTTGGGAATCTTTTGTTTTTGAGGTGTTTAGCAAGCTAATTTCTAAATCCCTCAATCCTGGTTGTTGCTTTTATTTTTGAAAATTGCGACAGATCTTAGATAGGCATTACCAAAAAGGCATGTTGTAGTATATGAGAATAATGCAAACAATTATTCTACTTAACAGATATATAAAAAATAATGTTGTGACAAATTTGTTTGTATTTGATTCTTGTCATAGAATTTGGCGCTGATTTTCAATTAAACCTGAGGGCCGGAAGGAACTATGTAAAACGAGAAATTAAACACCAAAAATTTTACAAAAAACGATTTCAAGCAGTATTGAAACTCTATTGACAAATTTTTTAGTGGTATTATCAATCTTTTTTTAAAAAAACATTTTTTATGATTTGCCCTTTTTATCTTTTCAACATAAATATTACACCAGAAAAATATATTAGTTTATATGTTTTAAATAAAAAAAAATATTTTTTTGTACGAAACTTTGTAAAAAAATTTTGATTGCCCTTTTATTCTTTTCAACATAAATATTCCACCAGAAAAATATATTAGTTTATATGTTTTAAATAAAAAAAATATTTCTTTGTGCGAAACTTTGTAAAAAAATTTTGATAAATCTTTTTATTTTTTGTATATTATATTTACTTTTGAAATAATATTTTTTTCAAATGATTTCTTGGGCATACTAAAACGAATGTAAATATGAAAAAGTGTCTTTATTAATCGACAAGTAAACATATTGTTGATAAAATGATATTAAAAAATGTTGAAAAACTATTCTTTTTATTTTATAACTTTAAGTTATTGTTCATTTTTCTTTTGCCCATTATTCTTTAAGAGTGTTTGCGATTACTAATTTATTTCTATTGTAAATTCTGGTACTAGAAATTGGCAAAAAAAAAAGAATGAAAATCAAGAAATATCAAAATTCCAACTTTATTATTACTCCACTTGGAAAAAGGCAACACAACCACAAAAGGCTATAGATTTTTTCGTGTTTTCGTCCCTAAAAACGTATAATTTTTCGTGATTTAAATTTGAAATATTTCTTAAACTATGTCTTTTTTTTGTTTTCTTAAAAAACCTAGTCAAAAGTAATTTTTGTAATAATAAAAAAAAATTTCAATTTTTATAAAATGCTCAAATATCTTTAAATGACATTGTAATAAAATATTTTCAAATAATCATAAGCTTAAAGGTACGATATTTACTGTTATATTTGAATTATATTTTTTCAATTCGGTTATGCAGCATACTACACTTTGATTTAATAATTGTTAAAAAAACAAATTTAATTGATTTATATAGTTTGAATCTACAAAATACTGAAAGTGGTAATAATAGTCTAATTAAAATAAAAAATATAAAATTCATGTGCTAAAATTAAGTCTTTGAGAGTCTAAAAGATTAAGCTGCCAAAAAATATTTCAACACAGAAACTTTATCAGAAAAGATAAAATTTAATTATAGTCATCAAGTATGTTATATTAATGTATATATATATATATATGCGTGATTATAGTTTCAAAATTTTAAGCTTGGTCTTAATTAAGCTTTTTTTATCAATCAAAATACTTTATATTTAAATGTGTAATGATTTTGATCTAAATATAGAATTTATATTGTTTATTCGGTTTCTTTACCAAAATATATCGGTATATTCTATATATGCACTATAAAAAAATACAGTCTAGTTGTCAATGCTTATTTATTCTTTTTAAGCATAAAAATTGAAAATAAATAAATTACACTAAACCTAATGATGTAGAAAAATTCTATTAATTAAAAATTCATAATATTTTTGTGACAACAGGAAGTTAGAAAAAGTATATTGCATTTAATATATGGGCATTGCCTCAACTATATGGTTTTCCATTTTAATTTACTTGCATTGGAAGTGTAAAAATAGAATAAACTGAGACCCGATAATTTGAAACCAGATAAGTAAAACAATGGGGAAGCATTTTTCTAAAAACGATAAACTCTTTAGTTTTGTCAAGAGTTAAAAATATACTATAAAGAATAAAACACATTAAACTAATCAAATTTCTTTTTATTATATGGTTTTGCGCAATACAATAAGGTAGCCCTTTGGCACAGCATTATCTTAGAAATTCAGCCAATAATTTTTGTTCTTTACAAATTTATATGTTTAAATAGTAATCTGAAAATTTCAAAATAATAAAAGAAATTTTATTCATAATTCATATAAAATAAACCGGTAAATAAAATAGGTTACTAATTTAATTCTATTTTTCATATGAAATATTAAAATTAGCTTATTATATGGTTTTTATTTGTTTTCTTTATTTTACACGTTCTCCCTAATATATAGAATTAAGTTTTTGTTAGATTTGTCATACAAAAATGTCTTTATTTATTGTTTTTTATCAATTCTTTTAGGATTATTAGAACAAAAAATATCTTACGCTTGAAATACTATAGAAAAATATTAAAACTTACACCATTTAGATATTCTCACACTTTTTATATTGTTTCAACATATTTCTACTCACAATAAGGAAGAAAATGTAAATTAAGTATAATATTAAAAATAATAGTTGTGCATTTATGTATTCAGTGACATATGTTTATATAAAATTTTTTTGATTTCAAAAATTATCATATTTTTTATGTTTTTTCTTATCGCTCTCGAGAATTTCTACATATATCTTGCCTTTATTCTTTTATCTTGTTTTATATTAAATTTTTATGGATGTTTTAAACTTTTTGGCTCAATCTGAGTACATACTTTTTACTAAATCATTGTAATGTATTTTGTATTTTTTAGCATGCATTACTAAAAAACTTTGATCCGCAAATTTTTGTATATTATGAAATTTTGTTACACTAAAATTATTTCAAATGTCTTCTAATTAATGAAATGTACACCAATATATAATTTTTATCATCAAAAAGTTTTTTCTGCTTAATTTTGTTGTTTTTAAGTTAATGCATGCAATAGTATTTTTGGAAATTACTTATCGAAAGTTATACTATCGATTTTAAAAAATTGTATAAATTTAAAGTAATCAAGCAAAAAATAGACAGATGTGTATAATTTTTTTCTATAAATAAAGATATAAAATTTACATTTGTCGATTTTTTTCAAAATTGAAAAATAACAAAAATATTTTAAATTTAAGTTACAGTTTATTAGTGCATTTTTCATTTAACATATATATTATATTTTCTTACCTTAATGTTTTATCGTCATAGCTTTCCGAATAAATACCGAAAAATATTCTAAAAATCTCTTCATTTGCTATATGGTTTAGGTTACTGTATGATATTGTGTCTGATCAAAATTAAAAATAAAATTATGATTTCTTAAAAACATATTTATTTATTCTATTGTCTATTTATAGACAATATCATTGTAATTGCAGCAATAAACCACTTTATTATTGATAAAGTCGTCAGACTCTTATCAATAACCTTCTGCACCTATCATCAATCAAATTTAGTTTGATAATAAAAAATTATATCAACCTATAATTTCATTTAAATAATTGTCAAAGTTATCAAATAGATTGATTGATAACAATATAATCGTTGATAAATACCAATAAAAGCAAAACTGTCAAAAATACAAAATATTTTATTATCAGAATATTGACAAATATATAACAACCAATGCATTCATTAGTATACAAATGACTCAATCCAAAAGTTACTTTTTCTGTTTAGAAAGTTACTAAAATCACTTTTACTAATTGGTAAATAATAGAAATGTATGTATATTGAATTAATGCAATATTTTATAAAAGCTATTATCTACAAAGCTCTCATGTAAAAGTTTTCTTTTTAAAATTTCAAATGATTTACTGACTTAGTGGCGCATTAAAATAATTTTTTGAGTCATTAAAATTCAAGAAAAAAATTATTAGGATCATTTGTTGCGAAAGAATATAAATAATTTTTTTAGTCATCTGCAAAAAAGCTATTAAAGCAAATTTGTACGTTTAGAGTTGCATCTTTTGTATATATTACCATAACCATGTGTCTCGTAATTCGTTTTTTATTAGTTGTAGTTTTATAGTGTTTGGCAAGTACTATGTTTTAATGCTATAATCATTTGGAAAATCATATTTGAGTTAAACTTTTAATATTGCTACATATATGTATAATTTCCGCAAACTGTTCAAGTTTATATTAAGTTTAAAATCAAAATTTTTTTGAAAAATTTAATCTGTTAAAATATATTTTTCATCTTTTTAAAACGTAAAAAGTGTCAAATTACTTAAATATTTTAATTAAAGGTTAAAAGAAGTTTACAATATGTATAATAACAATAAATTTCTTTAAATATATTATTTTGCAAAAGCGAAAATGTTTAAAAAAAAAATAATCTTTTCATTTTTTTCTTTAATTTTTTTGATGATACGTATTTTTTATGAGCTCTCGTATGTTTCGGTCTATAAAGTATTCCGTATCTTAAGCAACCAACTTTAATTTTTTTGTAAAAATAAATTTAAAGCATTTTATTTATATTATATTACGCAAAAAAAAGCAATAGTAAAATATTATTAAAAACAGTAGCTTCTTACTAAGGTTTTATACAAAATTTATATATAACAAAAAAAGGCAAAGTATACTAAGACAATACCTTGATTTTCTTTATGTTTTTTTAGTATGAAAAAAATACTTTAAACACTATTGATAAGTTAAGAATGTGTAACGGCCAAGATAGCTGCACTTATAGTTTATGATTTTTTTTTCATATAAGAATTTTTTGATAGTTTATCATAGAATAAAATGAAGTATATATAAATAAAAATTTGGATGCGACTCATTTATGATTCAAAAATGCAATTTAATTTTCGTAATGTGATTTTTTTCACAAAAAAAGATTAGATTATATAAAATAAATATAAAAATGATAAGAATGATAAGAATTGTTTTGAATATATAATTCATATATAAAAATTTTGTTTTAATAGCCGAACAAATAATTTCGATCTAGATAATGTTACATTGAACTTTTGCAAAGAAAAGAAATTAAACTATATATTGTATCTACTAAAATTCTTGTACGCTATTTTCAAAATTAAAAAAAGAAATTCCTAAAGTAGTACTATTTCGATCCTCTAATACGAATCTTTATTTTTTTAAAAAAAATATTGTAATTTCATTTTTAAATATATATAAATGCATTTAATAGTGCAATGCACACATATCCGTAAAAATGTAAAAGCAAAAACAATAAAACCTCATTGAAGAACGTTAAAAAAAACACTGAAACTAAAAATTTGAGTAGTTTTATAATGATCTATCGGTATTAAATACCTCAAATCGATGTTTTTTCTTTATGATTGCGCAATATAATCTTTAAAATAAGTTTTATTTTATATTTTTGCACATTACTTGTTTATCAATATATGTCGAAAATTATTAAAAATTTAAATAGAACTAATTCGTAAGAAAAGAAAACAGAATTATTAAGCTACAACTATATAATTAAAAATTTTCTCTATTGACGTTTTCGATTTTAATGAATAAAAATTGTATATCTTTTTTATATACTTAATAATAAATTTTAACATTTTAATATATTTTTTGATTTTTTTTTGCATGTTTGACGTTTTTTTTGCGTTAATATTTTATTTGTTGCATTTTCGAGCAATAAATATTATTGTTGAAATATTCAAAATAATTCAAGCGAATAAAATGCATATAGAAAAAAAACTTCTTCAGGATATATCAATAATTTACACCATTAAATAGTTTCAATTTAAAGAAAAATTTACAATCTATGAATAATAAGCGTCGATACATTTAAAAATTATTATATTGAGATAATTTTTTTAGAACCGATTTTCTATATATCTCTATAAACAAATGCTTCATTTTTTAACATTTAACGATTTGAATGGTTATTTTAAATACATATATTCAAAATAACCGTGTGTTTGATAGTTCTTGCAAACGTGAAAAATTTATTAACTTAAGTAAAAGTTTTCCTTTATTTGTAATTATATTGCCTCTAAAAAATCAGTTATATAATTTGTAAAGGTCTTTTTCTATCGGTAGAACATATTTTTTTCCAAGTTTCTAATGTTTCTAAACGCTTCGATTATAAAAATATATGTATTATATTTATATTGATTTTCATATTAAATTCAATGAAAATATTGAAAAAAATAATTTTAAAATTATAGATCTAGAAATAATTTTTTTGTCAACTATACGTAAATAGTATCTTTATAACGCATTAATTTGAATTAATAACTTTTTTACGACAGTTTTGCAAGAATTTGATTTTTTTATATTTAGATACTGATAATATTGTCAATTAAAATCTATCTCAATAGAATAATTGAATAAAATTATTTTGTACAAACTTCTAAAAAATTTTATTAATTGCCATATAAAAATTAATACTCCTCGTTTTATCAATAAAAAATAAAATCAATATAAATCAAATAAAAAAATATAATTCAAGTAAAATCTATATGGTGTCTTTATAACAGTTGCATATTTGGATCGCAATTAAGATAAAGTTTGATCTTATTGGTTTTTCACTAAAATTATTCTTTTTGTGCGATTAGCTTGATTTTTTTGGCATTTTATAACTGTGAGATTATTGGATAAAGGTTTTATCTATTTATATTGATAGTTTTGACGTTGTGATCAAATTGATATGATTTTTTCAATTTGATCACTAAAAGGCTTAAATATAGTCGGTTAAATAAATATAACGACTTTCAATCATGTCTTCGTTCTTAAACAACAAAAATAACAGCGAAAAATCTGGTCGACCAAGAGGTCGTCTCAGATCATCCAACCATAATAATAAACATAAAAAAATATTGTATTATTTTGATTTTTATCATAATTTCTAATATAAATTGCATGTTAAAGCAATTATTGATATGCAACTCAACCGAAAGTATTTTTTATATTTTTATACCCAAGAGAGGGTTTAATTTACAGAAATACAAGAAAATCATCAAATTATGTTTGTTTTTTATTAGCATGCTAAAATATTATTCGCAATTGTTATTCCGTAACAATATCAGTGAATATATTATATTTACATAAATTGAAAAACCAAATTCTCTTATGAATATATGATTTACAATAAGATTATCTATTAAACAATGAAATCTAAAATTTATAATATTTTAATAAACTAAAATATAAAAACAAATTTATTACAAAATTCCAATATTTTATGTCTTATGGGCGCAGGTAAAAAAAAGAATAACAAACATGATTATAGAATTTTTATTGATAATTTTTTATTACAAGTAAAATTTTTTTATAAAAGTTGAAAAATCATTTTAATTACTAATTTAGTGCCTATTTCATGATAAAAACACATACTTTTTAGGTTGTACATTTTTTCTGCAAGCAAGATTTAAATTTCTACCACTAACGTTAAAAAATACTATTTTATATGAAGTTAAACATGGTAAAAAATATACAATTTAATTTTCAATGTTTGCATATTTATACAGCTTAATTTTGTCATATTTCTATTTTCAATCCATTAGTGATTGTGTTTTTACAAGTGTTTAGTTATTGGTGATTTTTGCATGTTCGACTTTAGATAATCCAATAATTATTTTACAAATATATTGTTAACTTAAAAATTAAATATACAAAATAACAAACAATTAGATATAAAAATTAGCAGTTATTTTAAATTTTATTTTTTTTGAACATCTTACAATTAAATCAATTTTTACAATACCATTACGCGCACAAATATATTGAAAATCGATAAAAAATGATTAGTTAAAAACTTTGTGGGCTAATAGTTTTTTGAAGTAAATGATATTTGGTTAATAATATTATGTAGACCAATACTTACTACAAATAGAGATTGAAATTATTTCAAAAGGTAGCAATTTAGATTTCTGATAAAACAGTGTTATTTTGTTTTTTTGCTTTAAAATCATCAAAATTGATTGATACAAAAACAAAACTTATATGTCAAAAATACAATTAATCTGTTCAATAATATTTTTAAGAATTTTTTAAACAATAAAACAAAAAATGTTATCTATAGTCATGAAGGATTTGTATAAGATTGCATACATATTCTATATTTTTATGATATTAAAAGCTTAGGTAAATTGTCGAAGTAGTGTCTAATAAAAAACTAGATGAAAAACATTTTTTCTGAGTAGCATTTATATATATGAAAAAACTTATATTTTAAACATTCAATTTAGCATTTTCAACATTAAATATTTCCTATCTTTATGAATTTACATGCAATTAATTAGTAAAAAAAACCGAAATATCAAATTTAATATTTCGGACTGAAACAAAAAATAATTTGCAGTTCTAAGTCTTAAAATTTTTTATAAAAACAAAACATGCAAATGAAGTCTTGGTAAATAACGTACATTTTATATTTTTAAGTATTTTAAATAATAAAGGAAATTTTTATCTCAATAAATTCTATATACAAAGGATCCATATGAAACTTAATATCTTTTCAAACTCTTTTTAAAATATTAACACAAAATATTGTTGAAAGCCTTAGTAAAAGTTTGATTAAAGATATTCAGATAACAGAAAAATAAGAACTAGAAAAAATATCAAAAGATTTTAGATGAAATAAATATATGTCTCGAGATTGTTGGATTGAAATCATTACATAACATGAAAATATATTGGTTGTTTATTTATTAGTCAATATTCTGATAAGAGAATAATTATTATTTCTGACAGTTTTTATTTTATTGAAATTTTTTATCAATAATATTTTTGAATATCGATCTATTTGATGTCTTTGGCAGTTATGTTAATGAAATATTAGGTCGATACAATTTTTTAGAATCAATTTAATTTTGATTGATGACAAGTTCAGAAAGTTATTAATAAGAGTCGGACGACTTTATCAGCATTAATGTGGTTTATTGGTGCAATTATAAAAATTTGTCTATAATTATACAATAGAATAAAATAATATGCCTTTTAGAAAACATAATTTTTTTAAAATTTGATCAGACGTGCTTATCCAACAGAGATATACCTGCACAACAATATTATAATTTGATTTGAACCATGCGAAAATTTTACATTATTACTTAGAAAGCTGGTTAGTATAAAATTTTTTGTCCTGTATAATAGAAACATTATTTGTATTGCTATAAATTTTCAACATACTTTTACTATTTGTTAAAATTGTTTTATCAAAGCTACTACTTAATTTATTTATATGACTATCATTATTACAATTGCTATTACTACTATTAATATTTCTATTATTCTTACTGTTATTTTTATTTCTATAATTATTGAATATTTTCTTTTTTTCTCTCTTTTTATATCTTATTTACACTTAAATAACTAAATCTGATATTTCTTATCTTTTATAATCACAATTTTTTTTTAAAAAATGGAAACTCTTTTAAATTAGTTTTTCCAATATACTAAATTTCTTCATTTTCAATTATGAAAATATTTTTATAAAGTAATTTCAAAAAAAACAATTTAAATTATTATATTTATCAAAAACTATAAACTTTTAATAACTAAGGTAGGGATGTGATAGGTTATATCACATTTTTTAGCAAAAAATTCTTAATTAGAACATACTGCAATAAGAACAAATATTAATATTATAATTTAGATGTTTTGTTAGAAACAATAAATTTCTGCTAAATTCTTATATTATATAGAATTTTAAATGATTTCTCTAGTTTTTTTAGAGATATATCACATTTTTCTATAAATGTATTGGCAAATTATTTGAAGATTTAAGGCGATTCACAGTGATAAAAATTGAAATTTTGCAATCATTACCATGTTATGATTATCAATATATTAAATTAACACACCTTTAATATAACTATGAAAAATATAAATGTACGCGGGACCAGTTATAGATCTTAAAAATTATATGATGAAAATATATCTAAAAATACTTAAAGAGCATTTAAAAACTGTATTTAAAATGATTTTATCATAAATCGTTTAATAACTAAAAATTTTATTGTTGTTTGGGGCAAAGAAAATTTTTTAAGAATATTCTTGATTTGGATGTTATAAATAATTAAAAATAAAAACCCTATTTTTTTATAATAAATATTTTAATTAACACCATGGATTACGAATTAGATGCGATTATTAAGAAAACGGCATAAAGTAAAAAATACCACAGTATAATGTAACCTTAAAACTGAAAATGGTTGGATAAAAGATTATTAAGTATTGGTTCTCTATAAATATTTGTTTTTCAAACAATAAATTGAAAAACTTATTTTTAAAAAATTTATATATTTGTTTTGTAATCAGCATTAATTGATATTTTTTTATTTATACATCAGTATCTATAAAAATTATTTCACTATGAACCCATTATAATGCATTTTTTTTGTTTTTTATTATTATAAAAAAAAAATCAGAATTAAGAGTCATCATTAAAGATTTTTGGATATTTTAATTGTAGATTTATTTTCTAACTACCTTATTTTAGATCAAATCTGTGTTCTTTCTAAAATATTCAATTTGTAAAACTAAATAGTAAATGCCTTTATTACACACAATATACATTAAAAGCACAAAAGAAAGTTAACTCAACACTTAATTAAATATTTACCGTCTAAATTTTCAAGCATAAAACAGTGTAATTTTTTTTGGCAAAATTACTTAAATCATGAACTATCACAGTGCTAACACAATTAAATTGAGATAAGTAGCAGAATACAGACATTTAAATTATAAAACGTATTTTTTGCTCATTTTAATCAGTTAAAAAGGTGAATTCATAAATGCTTAAAATTTAATCGCAAGTCATCTTGGAAAAAAAAGATCTAAGATCTCACAATAAAAAAAAACTTTATATTTGGTATCTTTTGCATCTATTTAATGTTTAATATTTTGCTGTTTTGATTTTTTTTATCAATATAGTTCATAAATGTATGTAAAAATGAATTTTCTTTTAATGTATTATACTTTTCAGAACGAGCACAAATGATTGTGTATAAATGCTTGGGGTATAAATTTTAAAATGCAGAATACTGAATATACAAAATATGAGAAGTGATCAATATGCATATTTATCTGATTAATTTAAGATATATTATATTTTATAAGTAGCTAAACTAAAATAAATTAAATAAATATGTTTTGTGCACTGATTCTTATTATACATTATTGTTTAAAATCCAAAATTTGGTTATTTCCTTTTTTGATTGTAATCTTTTTAATATTAATTGATAAATGATATAACTTATCAAAATCAATATGCAACCTTATAATGATGATTTAGAATAAAAATATAAAAATTATTCTATAAAATTCTTTATATGTAACCTTTACAAGTATAATCGATTTATTTTTTTAAAAAAGATATTTTTCAATAATCTAAAAGCCTATATATTCGACGTCTAACAGATTGATTATGATATTTGTTAGATAAAAGTTAAATTTATCAGAAAAGATTGATAAATGTTTATGCATTAGACATATAAAAATAATTCGGATTATTCAGAAACATTGTTTTCACTTTAGGTCGTGAACATAAATACACATCATTTTTTACACAGTGTTAAGATGGTTGCTTTAATAAATAAAAGCAAAAAAAAATAAATTTTTAATTATATGGGAAATCAATTTCATTATCTTGATCACAATAATGCAAAAAATATGGATAAAAGACTTCCTATCAAACAAAAATTGTTACTGTGATATTATTTGTATATTATTATAATTGATTATTTATCGCTTATAATTTACATTTAAATACTTTTATTTACTTCTAAATGCACTAAAAAATTTTAAAGATGAATTTAGTGATAGTTAATATGAAACGCAGCAAACAACAATTTTATGGCATAAAAAATACGTTTAATAAACTGATTAATCAAAAAAAAATAAAAAGCTTTGGTAATTAAATTTAAAAAATCTTTCTTTATTTTCATACACTTACAAAATGATATTGTCATAATTACATTAAAATAATGTTTTCTTTGTTTTGTTGTATAATTACTTTTTATAATCATGACTTGTAAACATGTTTTATAATGTTAATAAATTCGAACTGAAAATATATGATACAGCAAGATAATGCTATATTATTAAAGTGAATCTAATAATTTTATTGTTGTAACATGGCTTTTGTACCTTTTGCAGTAAAATTAATATATTCATAATTTATAAATCGTATTGGCAAATTGTATCTTCAGTATTTTATCGTAAAAATCTTAAATCAAAAGGTTTTCATTGTAGTTATAAATACTATCTTGCATGATGGTTTTATTTGAGATAATATGTTAATTGTAAATTTCAAGATTTTGATAGTGAAATAAGTTTCTAAAATCATTGTCACATTATTATGCATATAATTTTATATTAGATATATTGATGTTTGTTGCGCGGAATAAATTGAAAAATAAAACAAAATGAACTTGTTAATAAAAATTTTTTTTTATTAAAGGCAAAGAGAATAAAATTCACTAATACGAATCTAAATAAATTCAAATCATATAAAACATTTTTTAATCACCACATTTTAAATTTTTAATTCATGTTGATTTTTACACAAATTTAATGTTTAACGACATCTTTTTACCTATACAATTATGTAGTAAACATCATTGAGCCAGAGGGAATAGCAATTTTAGATAAGTTTACCTCCTAACTATCCCTCCGATGCTTCTAGCATAACAAGCACTAAAAAAAATATAATGCATTTTAATAAAGAAGCAAAGAGGAAAGAAATGGGACAGACCTACAGTGATCACAAGGGCTCTCCAAATTTGTTCAACAAACATAACAATTATATAAATCTTTTTCATATTTGCTTTTTATATTTACTTTTTTAAGTATGCACACCGAAACATGTTATTCTACAGCTGATGTTAACGTCTTAAACAAAAATTTAGTTATTATATAAATTTCGAGCTTAAGACATATTTCATCATTTCTTATTGAAAATTTTAGAACTAATGATTTTATGTAAATTAAAAGATAAAAAAGTAAATATAAATTTTTATATGCTTAGAAAATATATAATTATCAAGTAAAAAAGTTATTTGTGTGTTTTGGTTGTACATCTAAAGTTTTTTAAATTTTTTGCATATTAGTATTGAACATCGCTTTAGATATTCGTAAGAACAAGTTGAAATAAAAAAAATCAATTTGGGACAGATCATTTGATTCAAAAGAATTTTAAAAAAAGCAAGGAATTTTTTTCATCTTATAAAATAACATGAAAATTGCTTTTTCTGCTAGTGATTTAACAATTTTTGTTAATATTCGAAATTTTTAATAAAGTTGTGTAAAATTATTATGAATATTTGTTTTAATAGATATATCTTTTAATAAGTTTACAATAAACTGCAATAATTTAGTATATATGAACATTGTAATGATTGGTTTTGTGTTTCTAATTTTAAATTGGGAACAATAATTAGTGAATTTTAAGTTTTTTGAGCAAAATAAATTGATTCCATATTTTTGTAATTGGTGTAAAATTTAATCAACAGATTTTATCAAAATGTAATTCAACATGAGGAACAAACAAATGTAAACAGATTTTAAAATTAAAAAATTTCTTTAAAGATACTTTAAATAGAATTAAAAAATTTAAAATGAAATTTATAAATTTCCACATGTAGATTTATAGCATAAATTTTATTTTAATAAGATTTTTACTTTAGCATAACATTGTGTTTGAATCAATAAATTGAATTAAACACACTAACTGAAATTTTAAGTTAGCAACCGAAAGAACACAATAAAATTATTTAAAAACATGTAATAAATTCAAGTGTTTCACATGTAATGAGTAATCTATTCTTGTCTATTTGTAATGATTTTGTAATTTTTTTATGTCAGTATGGCCGAGTGGTTAAGGCGCTAGTCTAGAAAACTAGTGGATTTATCCTCGCAGGTTCAAATCCTGCTGCTGACGTCTTTTACAAAAAGAGATTTCATTAAATTTCACAGTGTAAACTTACGAGAAATTTGAAGAATACTACATTTACAAAAAAATTTTTAATTGTCATAAAGAATTTATAAAGCGATGTATTTTTGATTTTTTTTAATTCCGAAGTTATATTTGCTAGCTATTACCATTTCAGTAGTAAAGGAAAGTAAGTTTTTAGTATTTTAAATTTCAATTGTTTGTACCGTAAAAACTGTATTTTACAACCACATACAAATATAATTTTCGAATTTTTAATTCTCGAATATTGCGTGCTGAAGAAAAAGCAAGTATGGAAAAAATATTTTATGAGCTGCAGCAGCTTTTAGCAGACCAGGGCCTACCCGAATTTCCGTCATTTCTGCCGCCAGAAAAGTACACACAGGAAATAGTATCAAAATACAAAGAGCTTTACCCGCACGTGCTGCAGCGAGTTTTGTTGCTGAAAGACACTGACAAATTCAACGACTACTTGCCGTTTCTCTTTGATTTTATCACAATTCCGTTGTATTGCAAGGAAATCGACGATTTTGAAAAGGTTTTAGAAAACGAGGAGCCAGTCGATGAGCTCGACTTCGACATTGAAAAAAGCGAAACAACTTTGCTGCACCAAAAAACCGATTTTGTGACAGCGAGCGGGCAAGAAGTGATTCCATCTAAGAAAAAGATAAACCAGGAAAGCGACCAGAAAGTCGATTCGGAAAGCGGCATCGACGAAAAAATACTAGAAAAAATCCGGCTGGAAATTCTTGACAAGGCACCAACGGTGAACTGGAACGATATAGCAGGTTTGGACAGTGTGAAGGCAAGCATCAACGAGATCGTTGTGTGGCCAATGCTCAGACCTGACATCTTCAAGGGACTGCGAAATCCACCGAAGGGAATGCTGCTTTTTGGGCCGCCGGGAACCGGAAAAACTATGATCGGGAAGTGCGTTGCAAGCCAGTGCAAGGCAACTTTCTTTTCGATCAGCGCGTCGTCTCTCACGTCGAAGTGGGTTGGCGAGGGCGAGAAAATGGTCAGAGCATTGTTTTATATGGCACGCAAAATGCAGCCAAGCGTCGTTTTCATCGACGAAATTGATAGTTTGCTGTCTCAGAGAACAGATAACGAAAATGATGGAATGCGTCGGATCAAAACTGAATTTCTCGTTCAATTTGATGGTGCAAGCACAAATCAAGACGATAGAATTCTTGTTATCGGTGCTACTAACAGGCCCCACGAAATCGATGAGGCCGCAAGAAGACGTTTAGTGAAGAGAATTTACGTGCCTTTGCCATGTAAAGAAGCAAGACTCACGATCACAAAACATCTTCTGAAGGATTTTTCTGTCAATTTGATAACCGAAGATTACGATGAAATTGCAAATTTGACAGACGGATATTCAGGTTCAGATATGTTTAATTTGTGTAGAGAAGCATCTATGGAGCCAATTAGGGAAATCGTAGATATTTTCAGCGCAGATCCTAATGCAACTAGGCCTATAAATATCAACGATTTTAGGAATGCGATCAAACAGATCAGAAAAAGTGTTTGTGAAGATGATCTGAAAAATTACGACATCTGGAATCAGAAATTTGGATCAATATAATAGGACATTCTTTGAATATAATAAAAAAAACGTGTCTAACTATGTTTTATGTCTGTTTTTAGAATAGAATTTTTTTCTTTGCGTTGTATCTTTTAGTAATAAAAAAAATAGAGATTTTCATATATGTGAAACAACATTTCGATCGACATACTTTGGCCCCATTTATGTTTTAATAATATTATTTATACTTATTTTTACAAAAAAAATTTAAAGTTTTATAAATCTATTATTCTGATATAAAATCTATAGGTTTTTGCTGCATCATTCTTTATTTTTTTATACCTGAAATAATACTCCAAAAGATTTCTTTATAAGTAGTAATATAATGTTTAAAAGAATAAGCAAAATTTTTTTCATTATTTTTATTATTAATGTAAACTATTTAGTAAAATTTAAAACTACATATTTTTCAACTTTTTTTTGCAATTGGCAACTTTTAATAAACCGAAGGGACATTCTATTTTCGGAAACAACTTAAATTGATAAACATAGCAAATTCGTCTCCAATTACCAATTGAAATACAAAATCCCATATTTCACCAAATTCTAATTATCCATATTTGTCATCATAAAGTAATAATATTTTTTACTAATTTTTTAATATCGTGAAGTACTACAGTTTTATAAGAATACTATATCTTCTATAATATTTCTTCAATATTCTTTTCAGATTCCCATTCACTTGTCCCTCATTTTTACTGTCATTGGCAAGGTTTTCTTTATTACAACCAAAATCAACTTACTTTTTAGCAAATTGTTTCACATCAAAAATAAATTCTTGATTCAGATCATTTTCAATGTGTTTGTACACATCTAAACATTATTATTGGTGATAATTAAATTTAATTTTTGATAAAAATTTAAACTACTACCTTTTTTTAGCTATATTTCGACTGATAACAAACGTACAAATATTAAATACAAGTCGGCTGCATTTTAAGAAGGGTAAAAATAACATTTTATATAGCAAAGTAGTACTATTTACGCGAAATTTGCAAAAAATCCCGTTATTAACTTATAAAAAGCTTTTTATTACTTTGTATTTGAAAGAATTGTGTGATTTTAATTGGAAATTCATAAATCGCCATAAATTTAAGCATACCCGAAAAATTAAAAAAAAATAAGAATGCTCGGAAATAAATACTAAACTGGCTCAAGTTAATTTTTTATAATCATAAGTGGAATCGGAACTAGATTCCTATTTTTATCTTTATTATATATTTTTATAATTTTCAATTCATCGATCCATTTTCTAAAAAGACCTTATTTTATCAAAATATTTATGTTATTGATATACCACTGTTTAGTTTAAATGTTGTGAATGTGTAATTGTAATATATTTCATTTAAATAAAAAAGAGCAATAGTAATTATTCAAATAGAGAAAAATATTGCAAGTAAATAAAATTATTACCAAAAAGCTAAATACAACCTAAAAAACATTAAGTTTACAATTGCAATTTTTTATATTTTAGATCGTTTTTATATAAAACCTTCATCTTTTTTTTATGTTTTATAGCTATAATACATTTTTTTTAGTTAGTCTAGCGATGTAAATACTGACCCTTTAACACCTAAAAAAATAGGACAATGACGATAATCATCATAATAAATCCTTTACACAGATTTGATACATTATTCCTGTTAAAGTATAAATATTTAGATCATATTTTGTAAAAACGACACAAGAGATATTGAAAAAAATAGTTCTGCATAAAAAGTCTACAAGAAGAAATGAAAAATCCCATATGAGCCGCAAGAAAAACTATGTATAAATAATTATAAATGTTTTGCTGATAAACAATAAGAACATGCAGGTGTATATTAAAAACATAACACAAATATATTCTTGTTGAATCTAAATACAAAATTAATTCTAAACTTAAATAGGTGGACTAAATTTATCAAATTTGAGATCTATTGATAATTTTTTATCAATAAAAAAAGCAGTAAAAACAGCGTTTTGTCTAAATTAACAATTTTTCGATTATTCTTATCGGAAAAAAGCTTTATAAGTAAAATTAAAGAATAAGTTTTAAAAATAAATGTATAAGAAATCTTGGCTTTGAACATGGTTATGTTCTTCGAAGGAATCATAACCTTGCCAAATGAAACATATTTTATTTCTATTATATATATTAAATAACAAAAATAGGATTTACTCGTTTGCTGATGATGTAAATGTTTCTTCGGATATATTTAAAATACAAGTTTTTATGTTAATATGTTTTAAATTTTAATAAAAAAAGCTTTTGCTGTAACAGGAAGGGATATGGTTATATAATAAGAAATACTCTATAATATTAAGCACACGTCTCGAATTTCCAGAGAACGTGCTTCTTTTATGCTCTTTCTTCTCCTTTTCTTGGACGCTTGGATATATATTTATATAAAAATTGTTAAAAGTATTTTGGGGCATAATTTATTTAATATTATGTTTTATATGTTTGATTTCTTTCTAGAATTTTCTTAGTAATAAAAAGATGATTGTATATAAAGAAAAGAAATCAGAAAATTAAGGAATTCGAGAAATCAGTTATTAAAGTCTTCCTTTTTTGTGTTACAAAAACAGTAAAATAGCTTTATATATAAAATTCTGTTTCTAATTTCTTATTAACAAAATCTTGCTTTATAAATACAAAAAAAAACTCGCTTAGAATTTGGCTTAAATGATAGTACCGTTAAACATAGAATTCCCACTAAATTTAAACATGTGATATCGTTATTTGAAGATTTGATTTATATGAATTTCATGTACCTCGGTAATACTAACGTACATATATAGTCAAACATGTTTATAACATTTCTGTCATGACAATTGTATCGTTATTTGTTTCAGTTGAACATACTTTTTCACTGTGAGAAACACATCTATATTTTTATTTGTTTCTTTTTATTTTAATGTCTTTCAAATTGTCAAAAATTTATGCTTTTGACATTTTAAAGTGTTACTGGTGTTTTGAGTAAAATTGATTAAATTTTATCATTATTGGTGCAAATTTTCAAGATAAACTTGATATATGAAATTTAGGAATTTTGATATTTTTTGATCAGAAAAGTGATCGGTGCTTTTTAATCAGTAAAAAGCTTAAACAGCTTCATTAAATAAAGTTGATCGAGTAAATGAAAAATTCTTACAATATATCTAAAAATGTAAATCGTGCAAACCTCGTGAGAGGCCCCGTACATCCAACTTTTTCAATTAAGAAAATTCTAATACTTTCAATAAATGTCTTTGTTTTTTGAAAAAAAATCAAATATAAAAATGATTTTATTTTTTCTAAAGTGATTATGTTTTATATTTAGTGACTAAACATAATTAGAAAACCACTTTATTATATTGTTGTAACTAAAATTTTTGATTTACTTAAAAAAACAGTAGAAGAGTCAAATTATGAAATTAAATGAGTTTCTAATATTAATTTTGGGCGATTAAAAATTTATTTAATGCAGAAATTGATCTGTATTGAATTAGGTTTAAGAATGAATTTTTTAGTCGTATAGTTTAGTGTATGGTTGGTAATAATTATGCATAAAATCTTATCATTTTAAATAAATTTGTATGAAATTATTATTGATTAGTTGATCTATTATTATTTTGTAATTTTAGTAAAAATATGAGATACAAGTATATAAACTTATAATTTTTATGAAAACAAAGTTTGCGAAATCGTTATTAAAAAAAAAGAATTTCATGTCGACATTCTAACTTTGTTCTACTACTTACTTAAACCAGCATTTCAAATACAAAGTATCGCATTATTGTCAGTTTATGAAATAACTAGAGACTCGATATATATAACCAACAATAGACCCATGAAATTTAAAGGAAAATATTATGCATTCTATCAATAAGATATCCTTAAGTATTTTAAATGCAAGTATATTTTAAAATCGATTACAAATTTCATGAGCTAGGTTTAAATAATTTTTTTCAAACCACAAATAACATGAGCATTAATTCTGTATATTATAGTATTGTTTTGAATGTTGATTCTCTTAAATAAAATTTAAACATATAATTCATAACAGAGTAAAGAATCTAAAGATTTTCAAACTTTTTTGGGTTTTGCGGTTTGGTTTGAGAATATTGCAATTTAGGAAGTATTTACAAATCTAATGTGTTCATTGTTAATTTAAAACAGGAAATTACTTGAGTGCTAAGATTTTTTGGGCTTAATATATCTGTTTATTGTAAATTGGTTCAAATAAAACTAAAAAATTTTTTTGTATTGCTTCAAAAATATTAGCGAGCAAATCTTATTTTTTTATAAAAAATATGTTAGAAATAGGTTATTAATTTAAATGGAAACAATTAATAGGAAGATGGGAATAATCAGAGAAAAAAGATATGCATAATAATTAGTGGCTTGACATTTACAAAAATGCTAGGCACATATAAGAAAACTTTTTTTAAACCTTAAATGTATTTTTTTCATAAAAAATAAAAAAATTATTATACTATGTTCGGTATTTGTTTTGTAAAAGCTAAAAAAATGGAATTTTTTGTCAATTACCATGTAACAATCGCACTATTATACGAAAACATCCTATTATAAAACTTTATAAAAGAATAACAGTTCAAGTTTTAGTTGTTCTTCTATTTTTGTCAGTAAACGTTTTTTAGAAGCAAAAAAAGCTTTCCTTACTCTTTTATTATCCACAAGACTTGAAAATATTAAACATCGTTTGCATCATGACAATTTTCAATTCTAATTTTTAAGTTTTCTTGTATATACTAACGCTATTTTTATCATTTAATTACACCAATATTACATTCTTCCGCACAATCATTAACCTTTAATAGACAAATTGGTCTTACTTGATAATATATGAAATGTAAAAATTAAGAGAGTTTTCGAACAATAAAGTGAATGTTTGCATAGAAAACGTAATTAATTATGGATAAATCTAATATATTCACATCTTTAAAAATCATATTTAGTGCTAAACTGAATCATAATTTGCCAATTTATAAAAAAAAAGAGAAAAAAAGCGTGAATTAACCAGTTTTATTACCGCAATATAGTTTAAAGAATTGTATATTGAATATTATAAAAATATATGCAAATCATATAGATAAAAAAACACTCAAATATTTTCACAATATTAATCGTAAAAAAATTATAATTTCTATTTTATATCTGATCTAAATGCGATGTTTAAATAAATAAATTAAAAACCTAAAAACGAAATTAAAAATGTATATTAATATCTACAAACATATTAAAAATACAAATTTATTAATTCAAATCTACTTAGAACAAAAATTGATATTAAGACCATTTTAATTTTTAATATGACAGTACATATTTATATATTTCATTTTGTACTAAATAACGATTAGGGTAATCAAGCAAATAAATTATATTTTATTGCTTTTTATCTCTTAAGCAGTGTAAAAAATTTTAATTGTATATTATTAAGCAATATTCTCGTATTTCGCATAAAAAAAAAGATCAAATGCTTGAATGATAAATGTCACAAATACAACATCTGACATTTAATCTATGAATGTTTATTAAAAATTGTTGTGTAAATACGTAATATATTGTTTAATTAATTGTTGAATTGAATTATTTATTATTTATTAAATGATAAATAAAAATCGGAATTCAATGAAATATTAGATTAAAGATTTGATAAAATATTTCAACCTTTAATTAAAGGAAGATAATTTTTTATTGGGATAAATTAATAAAATTTATCAAATAAAAATATTTAAAGGATGAGAATGAAAAAAATCATGCGAAGAATAAATACACATTTCAATAAATATTGTATGAATTAAGTCCTCAATATTTACAATAAAAAAAACTTAAAGTCAACTTTACAAAGAATTTCGATTTAATCAGATGTATTCCTAAGTGTTTAGACTTTTATTGTGCGATTTTAATATAAAAAATAATCACAAATAAATACAATGTTTAAAACTACATAAATTACATTCTAAAAGCTATTCTTGAAAAAAAAATTAATAAATATACAGTGTAATTTGTATCTATTCGCATATAAATTGTAATATTTATAAATTCAAAACTTTACAACAAATTTATTATAAATTCAAACAACCTATAGTTTTCTAAATCTCAGAATATTATACTTTCGTTCAAATTTCGAATTAAAATATTTGTTATCACAAATTCGCTGTGAAACTTTGCTTATAGCAATATACGAAACCAAAAAAATGTTATAAATTATCCTATATTTGATGAATGTGATATATAAAAGGCTATGAAATTACATTAAATTGTGTATTTTTGACTTATAGTTTTTAATCAATATTGATAGATACAGTCATTTGCGTTTTTAGTGGCATAAAAAAGCTCTTATTCAGTAAACTAGAAATATTTCTATTTATTTATTCATCATTAGATATAAAGTAAGAAGTAAGGTTTTCATTATTAGATTTCTCGTCTTATTTTGATATCGATAGGCAAATATATTGTTAAATTTCATTGATAAAGGTTTTTTAGCTTCTGCATATTTTTAATTTTTTAAAACCAATATACTATCTGTGGCATAAATACCACAAAGATCGTGAATAAAATTGAAACAATATTAAATATTTGGTATTTAAGGATTAGACTTAAATGTTAGATTTTTAAAATTCAGGATTAAATATTTATAATTTAAAATTAGATAAATTTTATGCATGAATTTCTTTATAAAAATATTTTCATTTAAAAATTGTGATTTTTGAAAGATAGAAAAATTCAGAAACATTTTTTTAAATGAAACGAAATAATATTAAAAGCAGAATGTATAAAAAGTTATATATAATTGTGGTAGTATAATTTGCAATAATAAAAATAATAGTTTAATTAGTAATGGTAATGACAATAGTAGCAATAGTATTTACATATATAAAAACCAACAGTTTAATAAACGTTATGTTGAATATTAAAAAAACAAAAAACTTTTTGTATATTATAATTATATTTTACAAATGATTATTTTCCTTTGTTACAGGACACTTATAATATTGTACATTTTATAATCGCTTGATCAAACAAAAATATCAAATTTTTATTATATTAGATCAAATTTTGTTTAGTTTTTAGTATATCTGCACAGATATTATTTATTAAAATATTTATAAATGAATAAATAATCTAATTTCTTATCATTAAAACAGTATAAAATATATTTTTGATATAAAAACAAAATTTATGTCAATGCAAAAAAAGTTTATATTCAACACTGGTTATAACAGCTTTATCATTAAAATTGCATTTGTTTTTAGTAAAAAATGATGATAATATAAAAAAATAGGAATTTGATGTTTAAATTTTATCCAAAAAAAGCATAAAAATCAAATATTTTATATTTTTGTAATGTAAAAACTACTTGTATTTAACATGCTTAAAATTTATAGCAATTAGTGTTTGTTAATATTAGTATAAATAAGTAAATTTAGTTGTTTTTAGGATTTCAGCAAACGATTCGGATTTTTTAGCATTTCTCTAATAATATAAGCAATCAAATTTTTATGGTTTTAGAAAATATGAATAATATTTCGATATAAAAAAACAAAAAACACTAAAAACCATTTTTTGTGTGTAATGTAGTTGTACTGACGTACTTTTTAGACCAAAATTTTATAAATTTTCCAAAGACAAGAGGGTTTTGATAAAAAGGAAAATATTGAAAAGAATTTTAAGAATGTCGTATAAAGGAAAATTAGAAATAAAAATTGAAAAGTTTGTACTTTTCTGCAATACAGAAGCAATAGAGAGAAATAAATGCAAGTATTATGGTTTGAATATAAATATTTAAATTTAGCGACCTTCTAAATTCTAAAAAATTCTTTTATATAAATTCTTCGGCAGTATGTAAATTCGAATGCTTTATATTGACATACATACAAAACTTTCAAATTTGCTTATATGTTTTTTAAAATCAGATAGAAAAACATAATCTATTGTTATTTTATAGATGTTTTTTTTCATACTTTAATACAAACGATTCTATGCAAATATCGTTTGATTTTTCAAAAAAGAAGTACATTTCTTATAAAAACAATTGGTTTTCACGTTTTCAGATTTTGAAGAACACAAAAGTTTTTTTACATATTAAAGCATAAAAAAATGTTCATGGATCAACACCAAAACAGCTTTGTAAGATCAACAAAAAATAAAGGAAAGAAATTATGATTTTTAAATTTTCAAAATTTTATATTATACTTAAAGTAAGTCTTTGTATTACATAATCTATGAAATTTTTTTTGCTTGATATTGGTTTTTAGTGGCATAAAAGCTCTATATAGGCTGCTGGTCTAACCAAATTTGTTGATTTTTTTAACATAAATAGTTTACTAGTATTTTTTATTGTTTTTTGAGCTTACTAAAGTCGGGGTCTGAACAGAATTTCATAATAAAGTAAGAAAAATGTGTTTATAAAAGAATAAATAGGAACATAATATGTTTGTTTCTTATTTTAATTTTTTTAGAGAAGAGACTTATAAAAAATTTATAGTTATTTTCTATGCAGCTCGCCCGCTGTTCTTTATTGCCACATTATCATATATGAGTTAAAATTCATGTTTATTAAATCAAATTTAAAGAAATTTTCTTCAGGATAAAAAAAACATAAATTGGTTTTCCAGTGTATTAATGGTTTTTTACACAATATTTATTACTTAAATATGAATTGATATGAATAATAGTATCAGCAAAAACACTACTTGTATAAAAAGTGGGTTTTAATGATTTACATATTAGAGAATTTGAATTAATTAAAAAAAATTTTCTTGATTATAATCTATTCACAGAAAAATTTTTTTTTGAAATAAAAAAACAGTATATTCCTCATAAATAATTTTTTTTCAGTATCATAATCATCTTATAAAACCTATTTGATTACATAAAAACATTACCATCAATATCAAACAAATTTTTTTGTCAAAATTCAATCATTAATAAAAAAGTTAATACGTTTATCATTTTTTTATCTATTTAATATTTTTTTAATAAAATATTTCCATAATTGATCAAAAGTGTTTTAACATTAATAAACAACGAGTAAAATAATTTATCGTCTTAATATGTTTTATTCAGAGTTAATAACGCTCTTAATTTGCAAAAAAAATGTATTTTTTATAAACATTCTCAAGCATTTGTAGGTAAAAACTTTTTTTTAGGAATCTGCGTATTTATTCAGAAAATTTTGTAACTATATTGTATATACTAGCAATTCAAAACAAAAAAGAAATTTGGAAGCTTAATTGCACTAGAAAGGTCGAATTCAATGCGAAAAATGCAAAATGATTTTAAAAAATATATATAAATTAAGACAATTAGATAATTTTGAAATTTTTATGTATTATATTGTAATCTATGCTTCGTTTACTAACTTAGGAACTATATATCAATTATACACCATATTTTTATGATAAAATTGTCATCATTTCGAAGATAGGAAAAAGAATAATTGTTCGAAACTAAAAAAGCAAATAATGTAAGCTAGGAAATTTTCATTTTCTCAGCAAGAGTGTATTAAAACTTAAACTCCTCTTTTGTATTCTATTGGTTGATTTTTTTCTGAATACACTAATGTTTCTTTATTTTTCGGATTTCTAATTCATCATGATTTTTAATCTAAAATATTTCCGTTCCTGTCTTAACGGAAACTTTGAGGGAAGATTCTTTGTGTTTGTTGATTTGAAGAAGATATAGCAATATTCTAGAGTTTTTATTAAAGTTAGAAATTTAGTTAAAAACAATAGATAGATATATAAGTTTTAATTTTTGTTTTAAGACTCGCTAGACCATAATTTAATACATAGATAAGTGTTTTTTTTTAACGTTTTTCGGTTTTGAAAAATATATCTAAAACGAACAAAATGAATTTGCTTCTAATCTGAATTACGGACGAATTTATATCTATTTTAAAAAAGCAAAATTTGCTGTATGTATAAGTAAAATTACTGTTAGATTTGCTTCTTACTTATTACAAAAAACTTAAAATTAGGAATGACTTTTTTTAATGGTCCAAAAACATAAAAAACAATATTTTACAGAGAAATTTTTGCAGAAATTATATTATTTAACGAAAATTTCCAAATCTTCTTTTATCATGTTAAAAAGAAGGACAATCGATTATTGTGTACTAAGGAAGCAAGCAATTGAATGAGAATGTCCCGTATTTTGTGATTATGAAAGATAATGAATGAGCCACGTTTAATTTTTAAAAAAATGAAAAGAAGAAGAGCAACAATAAAAGAATGCATGATTTGATCCGTCATTTTATAAATTTTTAGAATATTTAATTTTATATCAACTCATATTTTGAAACATTTATTTAATTTCAATCCATAATCTGGAAATGCCTAAAAAGAAAACATCCAACAACCAATGAAATACTATTCAGCTTAATGCCTAAACTTATTCTTTTTTATTGAATTTTGCTTTTAAATATGCAGATTAAAAAAATTGATGTTTAATGTTAGATGAAACAAAAAAATACACATGTGACTTATAATAAAAATCAAAATTTCCTTCCGCTATACTCGAAGGTGTAATGGATTAGCCTAAGTATAGTGACTATTAAGACAAAGAGGGTTTTTTCGCCGATTTTTAATTTTGGTATAGTAACTCTGATTGTTACAGCAATTAAATGCCTTTTCTCATATATCCTGGCAATGTCCACTCACGGATCATTACATTAATCATAAGGATAACTAGCCTATTATGTTTTAAAAAGAACAAAGAGGTAGAAAAAGGGATAAATTATTTGTAACTTTTAAAGAGATTACCATTGGCTGTTATATTTGCAATTGGTTAATCGCCTCTGTGATATACTGATAAAAAGTGGTATTATTCACCACATCTTGATAATGATTTCATGTATTTTAAAGCCTAGTTAGTTAACAAAAAAATTGCCACAGCTGTCGATATACCAACTAGAATCGTTGCAAAAAAATTTGATCTACAATTCTTATATATTAGTAATACAAGTATTATAATAGATATAATCGAAACTTATTATTTTAAAGATGTATAAAAGAACAAATATAAACGTTTTTCACTTACTTGATTTGTCAAATTCAATGTTTTGTCTTAATTTGGTTTTTTTATAAATAAAGATGTTATTCCTATCTGAAGTTTATATGTTTGCGAAAAAAAAAGATTTTTATCAGAGAAAAAAATTTTATAATGATTATAAAAACGACTTATTTTTAGAATTTAGCACATTTAAATTAAATTCACAAAGGATGAAAAAAAGTCATTACATTTTTCAACCTTTTTATTTTGGGTTGCTTCCAAAACATATTAGATTTTCAATTATGAAGTATTTATTTTTTAGTATGATTTAATAAATCAATTGAGTACTACTGAGTAGTGCAACTTTGACGATTTTGATCTCGATGCTTGGTTTACTATTTTTATGTTATTTCATAAATTATTAATAAAAAATAGAATCTGGGATAAAAATTGAAATAATCATGTTTTATTAGCAATAATAGTAAATAAAATAACTAAACTAAGCTTTTTTTAAAAAAGAGATTATAAACTTGATTTTTTCATTGGTCGGAATTTTTATCATGTTCTAACAAGTATTAATTTGTATATTGAAACAGACGTTTTGTGAATCTTAAATTATCGCAAAGTATTGTTGGTAGCATCAAAAAATCTTAACCATCTAATTATATAATATATGGTAGTTTTTTAGAAGGTTTTTTTTTTGCTACGAATTCGAGATATATTTTTATAATGAATTTTTGTTATTTGACTCAAACTTCACATTAATCAATTTGAATTGGCTGCTATAATGCGTTTTAAAATTGCATTTATACACAAATAGACATTTAAAATAAACATTATGAATTACAAATTAACTTAATTTCTGCTTATTTATGACAATACATTCAACAGATAAAAGAATGATCGATTTCAAATGCAAAAATCAAACATAAGATTTATGTAATATATAATTTTTTCTGTGTAAATTTTAATTGAAACGACTAGGAAAATGTCAACTCGCAGAAATTCTTTTTTTATAGTTGCCGTTTTGTACATTCTGCAACTGACTGCGAATCAGTTTAGCAATATTTATAAAGAAATAATATATTCTTTCACAAGTCTTAACGATTTTATAATATGTGAAACATTTTGTTATATTTTCTTATGGATAGAATTTAGATTGTATTATTTTAAAATATTTAAACGTAGTCCTTATCGCAATAAAAAAAATAGTATTAAGTACTCAGCACATTATGATCTCTAGGTTTTTGATAATAACAACATTCAAACTTTTAGAGCATTCAATGCTTAGTATAAATAATAAATCGTGTGAGTTCATTAAAATGTAAACTAAAAACTGTGAAGATCGATGCGCTAATCCCAGAATCTTATATCTGATATTACATTGGTACAATTTTTTCATTGACACAACAAATATATGTTTCTCGTTTTTCCGTTATTATATTTTTATGCGCATATTAATAAAATAAATTACTAATTTGGCATTTTTAATGTGATTTTACCATAAATTCATAGACTTCATAGTTATAAGAAAATTTTGTATATAATAAACCTAAATTTTGCATATTTTTGTTTTTATAAATGTATTTGACATTTAGATCAAATAATTTTCACGTTTTTTTTTGCAATAAGTTTATTATCTGTTTCACAGTTTAACATAGTTCTTTTATGGTTAATGGTATGAATCTATATTATATTATTTTTTCGATACAATTTTTGCGCAAATTTCAAGAAAATTTAGGATATTTAACTTGACAATAATTAAGAAATAAAATCCAAATAATTCACAACCATAATTAAAAAAACAGACTAAAAAAAAATTTTTATTTTAGGGTCAAATAACTATTAATATACATATAGTTCGAAGAAATTTTGAACATAAAAAATTTAAAAAATGTTATTTAACTTAAAAATAACATAGAAATTTTATAAAAAATTATATACTATTAAAAACAGAAAAATATTTATTTTCCACTAAATATTGTATTATATACATATAGATATAGATATGTTAGATCATTTTTTCAGTTTTTATTTTCTTATTAAATCAATCAACTAACCTTTGTTGTTAAAAATTTGAAATATGATATCTATATTTTTATCCAAAATAAGATCATTAGAAATCTGAAATCGTATTTTAAATTGTAATTAGAATTGCAAAATTTTAAAAAAACTTTTTTTGATCTCATAAAATGATCTTTTACCAAACAATGCAACAGCCATTAATTTTAAAAAATAGTATTAATTATATAATTAATCTTTAAAATTTATATGATTTTTATTCGTTGCAGAATATAATAATTTTTATCGAATAAACTTTACGGATATTTTTTATATTTATAATATATTAACAGATCACATTTTGCAATAAAAAAAACATCCTATAAATTCATAAAAAAGTAAAAAATATTATTTTGTAAAATAATTTCGCAATTTCTTAATACTTGACGAGAAAAAATTTAACTTAAATAAATTTAAAATATTTTTTGAAAATCAACGCTATAAATATTTTGTATACATATTGTTTATGGTATATACATTAAACAATCAAATAAAAAAATTTTTAAACTAAAAGCCTAATTTTGAAATTTAAACGAGTCAAAAGATCTAAAATAACCAATATTTTTTTAAATTTTATTATCTATTGTTAGTTTGTCGATTCCATCGTGTTTAAAAATAGAAAATTGCTTTAAAATGTTTTTGTTTTCTTTTAACAAAAAAGTATCGAATTAATGGTGTTTTCAAAAAAAAGAAAGTTCGATTCTTATATATTTTTTTATATTAAAAAAATTTAATTGCATTTTTAATTATTGTGATGTTTTTTTAGGAAATAATATAATCCAAATTGTACTTTTATTATTTATAAAGGCAATAAGAACATACACTGAAAAAAAATTGAATATATATTTTGAGATCTGGAATTATGGGTAATTGTATATATAAAAATTACATAACAATCTAGATTTATTTGATCGTTTATAAACTTATTGTTATATATTTTTCAATGTTTAAAAAGAACTATTTTAAAATCTTCATGAAATTTTTCTTCTTCTTAATTTTGTTTGCATTTTGTATAGAAAACAGTAATTTTAAAAATCTTCGACAGATGAGAATTAATATATTACGCAAATTACTTGAAGAAGGAAAAATGAACCCAGCACGAAATTTAACGAGAATTGAGACATTGCTATTAAATGAAGTAAATAAAATGCGTGAAGAAGAACAGGAAGCCAAAAAACGTAGAGTAGAGCTGAACTGGGTTTCTCGTGTGTGGTAATTTAATACAAAATAAATATTATTTATTACTAAAAAAGTTTTTTTTTAATTCAGTTCTAATTACCGTAAAAAAATTACAATTTCTGCATGAAATTTGATTACTAAGACCATAATTTTGTATATTCCCATTTGCAGGTGATTTTTGCTTTGTAATTCTTAATTCTTCGGATTTGATTTTATATGCATTCAAGTATAGCAAGAATCGATATTTCTAAAATTTTTTTATATCTGATATAATTTTCTTATATATTGTAACCGTAGAAATGATAAGTACATCTGCAAAAACAATAATCCAAACAAAATTATTGTAAAATTCAAATATTTTGAATGCGATTACCATCTTAAAAAAATTTAGTATTAAAAACTATTACCGAGAGCTTACACTCAATCAGTTTTAAGAAAATCGAAAAATAATTTTAAGCCTCGTTAAAAAAATATATCCTGATTATGAATTTAAAAAAACAAGCATATTATCGAAGAAACGCAAACTGATTTAAGCATCTTAAAAAAATATTTTTATGAAGTTGCAAACGCACAGTCCTCCTAGAAATCGTAGTCAAAAGAAATGAAATCTAGTAAAATTAAGATATCAACAAATAGACAACAAATGATTGCACATCTTAGATTTTCAATGTCGCATTGTGATTGATAAACTATTTTATCAAGTTTTATTACTTGTAGAATTTGAATTTCAATTGAAAAGTTTAACTTGTACTTTTAAATAGCGCATAAAATTAAAAAAATATATGCAGTAGATTTTAATGATTTTTTTTGATAACGTAGATAACATAATAAAATAAATAGAAGATATTTTACAGAATGAAATATTGTATTTTTTTATTCACAAAAAACAAAGTAAAACTACTCGACATGTTCTATGTATTCCTTTTCCTTCTTTTTTATGTACTCTCTGCATTTTTTTCCTTGGCATAATCCAAATTCTGAACATTCCACACGGGCAATGAAGAATCCATTTTCTAGGCACGTATAAGCGCTTTGGAAATTCCCGTAACTTGCATATAATCTAGCAAGTTTGAAATATATTACGAAATTTTGTTGTGTTTTTGAAATAAACTTATTAGATTCAATAATAATTTCCTCGTACTTTGATTCAAAATGCTCTATATTTTTGCCAAAAGTTTGTTTTTGGAAATTTTCTCCCAAAGGATTTGAATCTGCTTCAGTGTTTGTTTTTTTATACTCTTCACTGTTATCACAATCTATCTGATCTAATTCGTTTTGAAAGTCAAAAACAATTTTCTCAAAACTTCTTGACCTAAATGCCTTCTGAAAATAATTTGCAAGGTTTTTATAATCATTAAACCTTGATCCATATTCATGTATTCTGTTAAACATCATAAAATAATCATTAAATGATTGTGTTAAGGCTGAAAATAGTCTTTCAGTAGCTGGGTGTTTTTCGATTTTAGGTATTACTACTATATCAACATCAGCAGACAACTTAACTGTTTTTACATTATTCGTCAGAAAATAACAAATATTCCTCAGCTCGCTCATGATTTTTTATGTTTTTTATTCTTTAAGAGCTTTTAATTATAAAAATATTGCTTGTTTTTTTTAAATGTTATAAGGGCTGAATTTAATTCTGACAGCAAAGGGAAAATAGAATTTAAATTTTTATCCAAACTAAAAGCATAAAGAATTGTTGAAGGAAAAATAATTTCTTGTTAGCATTTAAAAGTAAAGTAAACATAGAATTATATACCATCATCATGCTCAATACACCCAAAAAATACTATTCAGACCTATAATTGTTTAAGAAAACAGAACTACTTATGTTTTGGCTCTAAAATAAAAAAAAATGAAATTCAAAAATAAAAGTAATTTATAGCGATTATGTGCTTTGATTTTTTCGAAAAAAATTGATATTATCAACACATGTAAGAAACTAAAAAAAATGTTTTAGTCCTTTTCACATAAGATACATCCAATTAAAATACCTTTGTCAAAAACCTAACTATAAATTGCCAATAATTTTTTGATCTTTACGGCTAATATTAAAAACCGAAAAATACAGCAGTATAGAAATATGGATTTTGTGTTTTAGTTTTTTCTGCCTAGAATCGTGCAAATAAATGATAAAAATATAAATATCTAAACAATTGTTATGCGTGTAAATGTGTTTATAAAATGATTTTTTGTATGACATTTTACTTCTTCACCCAGGTATAATTAGGGACCTTTTATATTTGATTTTTAAACAATATCTTTCAGTGTAAAAGATTTCAAAGTTGACTTCATAACTGAACAATTCGTTTCTCTCATATTTCAATACATAACATAGATCATATATGAAAAAACGTAAAAGTTAAATATCTATAGTTTCAAAAAAACATTACTGATTAAGAAAGTTGTAAATTTTTTTTGTGTATGGGTCATAGATATGTAAAAATTCGATCAAAGAACCAGAAGTTTATGATTTCACTTGTTCTTATAAACACATATTCTTCTTTTTTGTGTTATATTTGTGTGAATTCCATTATTAGCCTGGGAATCACACTAAATCTTAAAAAAAACTTATGTGTTAAAAAAAAATTCCAAAAATTATTTTTAAAAAATTTGTATATATTATGATATTTAATATTATTTTCTTTGTTATTGTATATCACATTTGACTGATATTACTATTTTTTTATACTTGTAGAAATTTTTTTCTTTTTTCATTTTAATTCAATGATTTTTAGTGATTTTTCATATCTCTTAAAAAATCACCATTTAAAACATGATTTTTTTTTATTGCCTTTTGAAATAAACTAAATGACTATAATTCAAAACTAAAACTATTTTTTTGTATATTACTTAAATTTAGATATTTTATGCTGTTCGAAAAAAAAATTCTAAAGTATAATTTTTTACTTTTGTAGATGATTGTGTATTATGTATATATTGGTTTTATATAAAAATAAGTTTAGGCTATGTTTATAATACTTTTATTATAAATATTTTATGGTTTTTGGGGAAAATTACGATTAATATTTACAAAAATTAGACATTTATTATAAGAATAGATTCTTTTTTTATCTTCACAATATAGTATAATATATTATGAAATATTGTAGAAACACTAAGAATTTGTAATAAAAAATAATGATGCTGATTTAAAAAATTGTACAAGTTGTATGATAGTAAACAATAACAAGAAACATAAATGACATTATTAACGATTTTACATCATGAAAATGTAACTAGATACCTAAAACAAAATTATTTTTTATAAATCAAAAAAATATATGGAAGTATAAATGATTGTATTAAAAAACATTTTTTTGATAATTTTTACTAAATAATCATATAGAACTATTCTTATCATTTAGAATTTTTCAAGTTTTTAGTGAAATATTCTAAGATTTTTTTATTAAATGATACAAAGATATCACTTAAACTGATGAATGAACTTTATCGGAACAAAGAAAAAAATAATTAAGGGTATTAAATCTAATTTTTTTCTAAAATTTCAGCTAAATTAATAGGATAAGTAACCCTAAAAATACCATTTGAAAGAGCGAACAAGAAAAACACAGACAAACGAAATGTAAAAAAACCATTCGAAATAAGATTTTAAACACTAAAATTTTTAATAATTGAATATATGCTGTATCAATTCTTATTTTTTGGTATATTATTAATTATCAGCATAATAAATACTTTAAATACATTTTTAAGTGGGTCATGAAAATTATATGAATTTTTTTTAAAAAATAAATTTGTAAACTATAGAGATAAAAAGATTTTTTTACTATAAATTGTTATTTTTTTTTGTTTAAAAATTGTTTTTGGGTCATATCAATAGTCCCAAATCTTAAGGGTGGGAGAAAAATTGATTTCATAATTCATTTGCATATTCTTATAAAAGAAAGAATTTCTGTAGTAATGAAAAACTTATAAACCATTTGTATTATATATATATAATAACGAAAAATGCAAATTAAACAAAAAAGCTGTGTAAATATATGAAATAATGTAAAAAGTATGTAATTTGGTTTTTTATTTGTATCTAAACGATGACCAGATTATTCATTTCCTTTTTATATTCAGAATTACAACAGAACATAAAATCAGATCACTTTTTATAAAAAAAATCGATTATTCATATATCATCAAATAATTTTAAAGTTTTTTCAGTTTTAAGTTCTTCAATATAGTTTATTGGTGTTTATTGTTATTTTGAAACGGTTTTTACTTTGGGTTTTTTGTTCATAATAAATATATCAAACACAAAATTGAACTAGATTAGAGAGCATGTAAGTTTTTTAATTTATCTTTATGGTACTATAGATAGAAAAGATTTTTTCGGGATGCTTTTTGAGAAAAATGCGAACATAGTTAATTAAATTTAGTTAATGTATATTTAATTTAATAGCATTTGTCTTTAAAAAAATCATTATGTAGTATTTATGTATTGCAGAAATTTTTTTTACAAGTATAAAAGTGCTTAAATGTTCAAATACTGTTAAAAAAAATATGTTATAAAATTATATATACATTTGTTGTCATAGGATACCTACTTATAATTTAAACATAATTAAATGATAAAATTAATCTTAATTCTATTATTATGTGCATAATTAAAGTTATGTATAAAATTATTGTTGAATGGTATTATTTTTATTAAAATATAATATCTTCCAATTTTTAACATAATTTTTTTAACAATGTTTAATTACTGTAACGATTTCAAATTGTGTAGAATTGTGTCAATCTAGTTGCAATTCTAGTTAAATTGGTTCAATATCAATATACATTTAATTTTAAGGAAAGGGCATGTTCAAATTTATAATGCCATAAAATGGTGAACACAATAGCTTCAATTGTATAAAAATATGAAGGGATGACTTTAATCAAAAATTTGTATTTAAAAAGTCAAATATTTCATATTTATATTTGGATAAATAGAATAGTGTTAAATTTGTAATAGATGTACTTTGATTTTTAAAAAATCCACAAGTTTAATTTTCAAAAATTTTGTATGTTTTTCAACACAATTTTATGTCTATTAAAAAATTCTTCTTAACCTTTCATGATTCAAAACTTTTTTTGTTAATTGTTGCTATTTAACTTTCATCCTTTAACATATATATTGTGTTGAAAATAAAATATAATTTATTGTTTTTAATATTTCTGCCTTTCAAAAATCTAAAAAAAATTATTAAATCATTATTCACAAAAAAATTGTTGATTAATTTGCATATCATAATCTGGATACCTTTAGAATCAACTCTTTTATTTTCTCCTTCATCAACAAATATGCCTAAATATTTATAAATGCTATATTTTTTCGAATTACGAAATTTAATTTAGATTCATGTAGATCTTATACATAAGAAATGTTCTATTTAGATTTTCAATGTTTTTTTAGTTTGACAAATTTTTTTCTTGTTTCTGAATACTAATGTTATAACTAAAAAAACTTTAAAATATTGAATTCTATTGCTTTATATATTTTTTTTTTCAACAATTTTTCTAAAAAAATAAACTTATAGATTCTGATAATCAAAAACAAAAATCTGAAAAATATATTTGTTTACAAACCTATTTGTGTTGATTCGAAAAAAGCAAAAAAAAAAATTTACACACAAAATTGCTTCTATACACATTCCAATTTACATATTTGATCAATATAAAAACTAAAATTTTATTATATGTGAATATTTTCCACAATATTTTTCAAATTACCAAAGAACACAATATTTTAATTTTTTGTTTGGCCCCTCAAGGAAAAAATGTTTCTCAGTCTGTTCTTACAAATTGTGGGTATAGCAAGCATAATCGTGCCATACAGGGATGGCATTGATTTCCAGCCAATTCGGAAGCTGCACAAAAGCACAGTCGTTCTTTTTGAAGCCAAATGGATTGTATATTCAACAAAAGGCATCGGTTCCATTAAAGAACTTGAAAAGGTCGACTGGTTAACAACAATCGACATTTTCGGATCACCGAACAGTAGCTGGGACAAAATCCACAAAGACGGTACTTTGGCTTCCGAGCGCGTGGAATCCGGCCCAAAAAATAATGCTCTTTTCACAGCTACATATTCCGGGCTCTACCTTTTCCAATTCGGCTTGAAAAAAGAGGACCACGTCGTTCTGCCGCCAAATTTGGCTTTGGAAATCAATATATACGTTGGCAGACAAAGCGATCCACGAATTGTGTCGCAAGCTGATACACAGTTGCGTGACATTTACAACAAGGTCTATGCTTTGAATGAGCTCAATAGAAACATTGAAGAAATCATTAAGGAAGGTGGTGCGAAGGACGTAGAATACAAGCGCAATATATCTAAGATGATGTATGTTGAGGTTTTGTTCATATTATTTAAGTTATTTGTCTTCTATTGCATGTTTTTCTATTTCAACAGAAGATTGTGCCAATTTTATACATCGAAAAAAATCGCGGTAAATTAAAAAGATGACGTTTAAAATCACATTTTTATAAAAAGAAATTTAATATTTTTATTTTTATTAGCGATCATAACCGCGTTAAAGTATTTTTTATTAATTTAAGATATTTATAAATTATAATATTTTCAAAAAAATATATAACGTTTAGTGTAATAATTTAGAGAATTAATACATTGATTTTTTTAATGTAACAGCAGAAAAAAATTCAAATAATATTTACGTTTATTTGTATTTGAATCACGCAATTTTTTTGGCAAAAAATCATTATAAATTTTCTTGCATATGGTTAATCACGACATATTGACGCGTTATTAAAAAATTGAACTAATCAAAATTTGGTTTAATCGACCAATCAGAAAGCAGCAAAAAATCGCGAAAATTAGGTGTTTTTTTACAACTTCAATGAAGTAAATTCCAAGAAAAAAAGGACATATGAATATCACTCGGAAATTACTGCAGAATAATAAATTAAATTTAAACCTTTTAAATTGTCTTTATTTCATATTAACAAATCTAACAACTCGAATTTTAAGACTTCTTCAAATTGGATATTTTTTGTTGTTTTGAATTATAGTGATGATGTATATTATTTAAACGTATTCATTTTAACTACTTCTGCTCAATTTAGTTTTTTCATTAGCACTATGTATTTGTGCGATATAAATTATTTTTAACAAATTTTTAACATAAAAAAATACTCTCTTAAATTTATAAAAAGATATTGCATGTGCTACACCATCTTCGAGAAATCACACACACTAATCATATGATGGTTTAAGTTATATTGTTTTTGGCATGAGGGATTCGTACATTGGAAATAAAATTGTTTATCAAGTTTAATAAATAAAGTATGAATCTTTTTCACCTAAAAAAATATTGTATTAAATAAGACTTAAACTAAAACAAAAACTCTAACGTATAAAGTGGCGTTATTAGATCACAAGATCTGCAAAAAAAATTGTGATACTGTATTATAAATATTTTTTAATCATAATCAACTTAATGATTCTTATCGCTCAATATTTCTGCTATGTTTCTATTTTTATTGGAGCTTATAAAATATATTAGAAAAAATTCAAAGAATCATAATGAATTTGTTTTATTCTTTATTGTAATTTAAAGTATTTGCTCATATATATAATTAAACTGTGATAAATCTTTAAAAAATATAAAATTTGTAAAAACTAAACCTGTTATTTCAATATATTTAATATCATTCATTTTTAACTTTAATGTATCATTATAAAAATAATTTTTTAGATAAAATTTTAATTTACGAAAAGATCAAAATTTTATTGGCATTCGATTATTTAAATGTAGAGGTTTTTTCATATTCTACGAATATTTTAATATTATACTATTTTTACGTGTATATAGCAGTCAGTCAGATTAGTTCATGGTCTTTAGGTTTTCGCATATTTTTCCACAACTAATTGAATTTTTAAATCCAAGAAATCATATTATGAAAGCAAACAGAAAATGCAACAAAGTTGTTAATGCAAAGGAAAAATCTTAAATTTCTTTATTTAGTTTATCACTTCATTGGAATTTACATAGTCAATTCATAATAAACATTATCTTTTTTATTACATCATACATTTAGTTTATTTTTGTAAATGTATAACAGTGGAATAGCTAATGAATATTAGAATAAAGATTTACATATTTTTTAAAAATTTTGATAATGTTCTAAAAATAAGAAATATGCAAAATTTTTTATATTCTTGATGAATTCGCATCCAAAATTTTCAAACATAATTTTATTTTAAAAATAAAAAACATTCTTTTTACAAAATTTTACAGGTAATCTGTGAATAAAATGAAATTATAATGCTATTTCTTAGTTGCAAATATTATTCTACTTGGTAAACTTAGTGTATAAAATTAATATGATTACAATCAAAAAGTATGAAAACCATTAGATTTTATTATGAAGGACAAACAATAAAGTTTTAAATGTAAAAATACTACATGTATTACACGAAATAATTGAATTTCACAAATTATAAAGATTTTAATAATATCTAAAAAGGCAAAGATATGTGCCACAGGCAACAAATGAAGCATTTGACATTTGTAATTAAAATATAGTCCAAAATTAATTTTATATTTTTGAATAGTAGATTTTTAAGATTAATATTTTTAAACAAATTAAATCATTTAATCTTAAATGAAAATAAACATTAAAGAATTAATAAACATTTATTATAATTAAAACATTTGATCTAGATGAAATATTTTTATTTGTGATAGATTATTCACTCTATCAAAAAAAAATATATAAAGGATGTGAATTCAATTAATATGAAGAGTTTGGAAAACACTTTTTATAGTTTTCTAAATAAATATGAATATTCTGAAAACTCCAAGTCTATTTATATTCAGAGTATTTATAATATGTAGTAATAATTTATTACTCATATTTAATGTCTTTTAATAATGCTATCTATTACCATATACTTTAATGTGCGTCTTACGTCATGAGCAAACAAAAAAATAGTACTTACTGTTGATTATTGAGCCAATAATATTCCTTATTATATTAAATGGGGAAACTATTTAATATTTGGAATTTGATTTTTAGAAATTTTTTATAATTAATTAATATTTGACAGTTAGTTTACTTTTAAAAGTTTTGATATAAATTTTTATTGAATAATAAAATATTTCTAAGAATCAGAAGTAGAAATATTTCATCTCTATATTAAGGATATATAAAAATTTTAAAGAGTCTGAATTTTGAATTGATGGTTCGAAATCAAAAGAAAACTTACAAACAAAATCCGTCAAATCCAACACATACTAAAACTTTTTTTTCTCGAGGCATGTAATATTTAACTTTTAATTTTTGGTTGTTTGCAAATGTCAATTTTTCTTTTTTTATTTTTTCAGAAAAACAATATCAAAGCTATAAAATCTTTTACTATAGTTGCCTATGCTTTTCAAGCACACTTGTAAAATAACATTGCAACATTAAATAATTTTAATATGATAATAGTATAATTTTAAGTAAAATTTTCATTATCGCATTGGTTTCTATTATTATGCTGTAAATATTTATTTTCTAAAAATAATGATCGTATTAAAATATTCTGCTGTGGAGAAGTTCAACCGGTAGGTAAAATTTAAGAAAAAATCTTTAACCAATATTCCCTATTTTATAAGTGGCCAGAGATTGATAATCTCTATTGCGTACCGTGCTTACTTTTGGCTGCTCTGAGCCTTTTTATTAGTTTAAAATAAATGAGGATTTTTTATGCACAGAATTTAATAAATGTTTTTTAGGGATAATTTTAGATTGCTAGAAGGGTTTTGTCAATAAAAATTCACACATATTTGAAGGTTATAACAGTATTTGAACAGTTTGTGTGTTTTGATGGAAAATTTTGTTATAGAATATATCAATAATTATAAATATATAAAAAAAACTATTATTATCATAAAAATGCTGTATAAAAAAAAGTAGGATCATTGTATTATTTAACTTATTTGTGATACGAAAGTACATGAAATACAATAATTGTGTGCTACATATATAATAAAAATTTTCTAAATTATCAAATTTGATTTTACTAGCGATTTTATCTTCTATTTTTGCATCACTTCAGCTTTTTTCACATATGACTGCTTTATCACATTAAAAATAATCTATTAGATGATAAGAAAAAAAACAATCTGCCTTCAAAAGTTTACATACATACAATAAAATATCTATAATAAACAAATATTAAGAAAATAAATAGTATAAGACATCAATACAGATTTAAAGCTTAGTAATCACCGGATGAGCCTACGACCCAAAGAAAGCATCTGCGTAGATAATTTTTCATATTCTAAATTTATATAGAATAAACTATTCGGACAAATTATTCAATCATTTTAAAGTTAGCTGCGGATATTCTGTTGTGCGCCTACGTGGCGCAAAAAAGTGTAAAATAATTTATAATGTCACTCGACCTAAAACGGTATATATAAAATTATAACGTATTATATAACTAAGGAAGATATTAAGACTCAACATAAAAAAAACTTCGGCTGCATATTTATTTTTAAGATATGTGTTGTGACAGATGCGTCATCCCCAACATTCTACTTTTTCTATTTTTACAAAGTGTATAAATAGAATATTAATAAATTATTCACCCTTTCAAATCTTTATTTTTTAAAAAACCAAGTCTTATTCTAAATGCTGCCAACCAACAACCATTTAGCCAAAACACTTACGCCGGTAGCGAAGACCAGGCGTAATTTTCTAATATCCATATTCCATTACTACCACTCCAACGGTAGCACTATGATTGAGCAGGACAAAATGTCTGTCTGAAGATGATCGATTTATTAATTTTAGTAAAAACATTACTATTGTGTCAAAAAATTTTAATTATTAAAACTACACTGTAATAACACTTTTGATATAATAACATTATGTGATAATATTTGAATTTAAGTGAATAAACTAACAATAATTGGTTTTAAAAAATACAATATTAGAATTATTCTTTTATGTTAATTTACCATCATACTACAAATTAGAATCCCCAATTGTGAAGTAAATATTATTCATAAGAAAGTATGAGGAAAAAACAAAAAAAGCAATTCGGAAACATTTCTACACAAAAAAAACAGATTAAAAAGAAAATATTTACATTTTGTGTTATATTTTTATAAACAATTATAGTATAACATTATACATATGTTCTTTGTTTTTTTAACTTAGAAAACTGTTGTAACGCACTTTTGCGATAAAAAATTATCTATAAATCATACATCTTAACATGAAAAATGTGTATTAATAACTCTAAGTTTTACAACGAATTACTATTCAAATATTTTAATATTCTTTGAATAAATTATAAGTACTATTAATAATAATATAAATTATATTTTTTAAATGTACTTCTCGTGTTTTTATTTGTGATCATATTTCTTTTTGTAATTGGATTGTATAAACCGTCAATGCAAAACAAGACCATTTTTGTAACTCTTAAAATTAAAAGTTGTGTTTATCGCTATATTTTTGTTATCTCAAACAGCCTTTAGAAAAGAGAATATTTTTGTTTTTTTATAAAAACGTAGCAAATTTACATTCTTGATGGATGATTTTTTATATTTCATTAACTAATAAACATTTAAATCTGCAAAAGTCATATCTATTACAATAAGAGTCTATAAAATCAATCATATCTAAAAATAGTATTTTTATGTTTTCGGATCGAAAGCTTTCCAACCACAAAAAAAATCTTAGCTTAGCAACAAAAGTACATTTTCCTTGTATTTGTATATAGTTTAGAATCTTTTTACATGTAAGCATTTAAAGATTCATAAATATAATTAATAGAAATGGTTGTGGGCGCAAATATTAAATCGATTGTCATACATTATAAATAAACTCTTTATTATGTATATAAACCTTTTGCGCTTTAATAATATCTACTAAATATTTTCAATGTTTTTCAGATCCATATATATTAGAAAAGCTTTTATTTTTTTGGATTTGTTGTTTTATAATTTGATAATAAATCAAGTTATATTTATTTCAGAAATGAAATCTTGACGCATCGTTTTTAAATCTTTATAAATATGAAAGTTGTTATTTTTTTAGACTATTAAGCATTTTATCGCTGATTTAATATAAATGCATTTTTTTATGAGCGTTTATTGACCATATAAAAAATATCAAAAAGAAAATATCAATTTCTTACTTTTTTGTACCCCAAAATACTGCAGAATAATTAAATTTTTTACCTATTAATTTCACACGTGTAATTATGTATTTTAATTTTGATGTGAAATTATGTTTATATAACACATTAAACACATCTTTAAAATATATACACTCTTTACATATGAAAATAAATATTGAAGAAACAAAAATGTTGTAAAATAGAATATTTCTGTTATGGTAACTTGATCTATTTATCGTGTTTGTTGTTCGCAATAGAAGTAAATTTGCATATTTCTTATTTTATAATCAGATCATTCTAGCACATCATTTTTGAAAATTTTACTGTGATATGAAGTCGATATGCGGCCAGTCTTGTTCACTAAAAAAATATATCGATAATGATAATTCGTCATTTTTTTATTCAAGCTCATAGCCATATTTCCGCATTCTAAACCTTTTCGCTTTTTACAATATATATTATCCACCTTTGTGCAAATTATCATTTTTATTAAAGAAAAACATTTTTTGTTTGTTTTTATTTGTTTTACTAGTCTTTTAAGTAAAAATTGGTATTTAAAATTTTCCACAAAATTGGTATTTTATTTCTACAGCATTTTTTATAAAACGAGAACCAATGTAATCTGCTGTTGTTTATATTATATTCACACAAAATTAACAAAAATATATCAGTAATTAATACAATCTACTGTAAATTGAGAAAACAAAGATATTTTAAGTTTGAAATTGTTTCCTGCACACTAAAATAATCATTATTACACTTTCATTGATAAAAAGTAGTCTATCAAATGACTCAATCACGCAAATCAAATCTTGATCGTCATTTCAACACATTAAATTTGTGAAAGATATATTCTTGTTATACTGATCTATTGAAAACAGCCGAGTCTGTATTTTTAAACTCATATTTATTTCGAATAAATTTGTATTGTCATATTTATTAAAATTTTAATGTTTGTATAATCAAAACATTTTTTGTTTAAAAATATTGTTGTGTTTTTGTTTAGAACACAACACAACTGTGGAGTAAAAGAAGGTTGTTTTAAATGTTGAAACTTTAATTACCACAAATATTTATTTTTATAAATTCATCGGTTTAAATAAATACACCCTTTTTTAAAAATAAACAAAGAATTAAAACCTTTTACTTAATGAATTAAAAGTATAACAATGACATGAACAATGTCACAAATAAGAACCTTAGGTTTATGCCAACAGGTTAAAGGAACGGTAAAACCAGTTCAGAACATGTGAAAGTGATAAATAATACCCATCACTGTTCGTTGCTTGAAGAATACTTCAAGACAGGCCGCATCCCAATGTTCCACCACAAATATGTTTTTTTAAGCTTTTTTGGATTTAAAAATGATAAAATATCAAAAAAAATAAAAACTATCTAAAATTATACTTTAAATGTATTATTTTACAAAGGCACTAGCAAGCAGCTACAAATCCATCATTAAAAAGTTAAATATTGTTATTTCTATGATTTTTTTATAATTCAATGATTTTTATAATTAAAAAACACTGCAATCGAATCATCTGTTGGTTTTCCTTAAAAATTGAAATAGTATTGAAATAAAATTGACATGGTCTGAGTATTTTTTGTCAAGTACATATACCCGTACGAGTGTATACTAACCAAATAATTTATTTTTATTTTTATATTACACAATTTTTTTTTGTAAGATTAAAAACTAATAGATTGCGCAATTACAAATATTTATATACCATTGAAATTCATATCAAAAATTACAAATATGTTTAACCCCTAAACAGTAAAAATTTTCATCGTGAAATATGTCTTAATGCATTTTTACCCTCATATCTAGAAAAAAAATAATGCAGCATTTTGATGAATCTAGTTTTATTTCATCGTTTATGTATAACTTAAAGAAAATAAAGTTATAAATTGTATTAAGAATATTAGATAATCGTGTATTATCACTTTTTAATATGAAAGTAATGTAAATGACATTGTTTGTTACGATTTAAAAACAGGTTTTTTAAATATAAATTCTTTAAAATCGATAAAGAATAATTGCGTGTATTAAAAATCCCGATTATGGAAAATACAAAAAATGCGTGTATTCTTTTCATTGATATTTCTACAAATTTCTGATCATAAAGAATTTGAAACCATATTAAATAAAATGTTTTTTTTTATAAAAAACACCATTAAATGTGCAGTCGTAACATTTTAAACGAAAAATTCAATAAGTTAACAATTTGTTTCTTACTGAATTAAAATGTATGTTATGTAATTTTTACTGAAGTTTTAAAAAATTAATTTTTTCAAAATTTTTTTATTGCTTGTTTTTAATAAAAATTGGGAAAAAACTTACAATATAACCAGGTTACATAATATGCATTACGCGCGATTTTTAATCAATATTATAACAATTTATTAAACTTAACATTAAATGTACTATTCCATTCTAAAATCCAAGAAAAATAATATTAACATCATATAAACACTAAATTGTGGTTTTTTTTTGTAAAAAGTCAATTTAAAAAAATTTAAGTGTATTTCAGGTTTAAAATCTTTGCTCAATTAAATATTTTAACATTGTTCTGTAATATATCCGAGCAGATTTCTTAATAAAAAAATTATTAAATTAAATTGAAACGAATTTTTTTAAATTAATTTTGAATTCCCGTTTTTTATAGATTTAATCAAATTTATGTGAATTTGTAAAAAAATATTACATTATATATTTTTTATACTTTCTATTGTTTTCTCAAGGTATAAATATCTTTCTAAATCAAAATATGATAAAAATCAAAAAAATTTAAAAATATAAATTTTTTAATTAAACTACATAAATACAGATGCATATCTATAATGACAAAAAAAATTTAAATTCTAAAATGTGTTTTTTATTCAATTAGCCTTTTTTTATTGGTTATAAAAAAAGGTTTGATGTATGTTTTCTATATTTATATTATTTTAACATATCTTTCTTAGCATAATGTAACCGAAAAAAATTACCTTTGTTATGTACTTGGAGTTTGACCAAAAGAATGTAGAAAACAATGATCTTTTTCGAATAAAAAAATAATGATACAGAAATCATAGAAGAAAAGACTAACTTAACATAACGATATTATATATGCAGTAAAAATATTTTAAAAGGAATAAAAAGTATTATAGTGACTAATTAGGTAAATTCTATGGTTTTTTATGTGTGTTTTTTGGCTTTATAAGTAATAATTTCAATTCAATTTTTGTACAAAAACTGAATAGGTGTTGTCAATGATAAAAAGAATTAATATCTGTTTATTTAATGTTTTTTATTCATATTAATGCATAAAATTTCTTTTTTTACATATAGTGTAATTAATTATACAAAATCAGTAAACACTAAGTTTATTAAATTAGCACCAGTACAAAAAAATTCTATTATTATCAAGATTTTTTTGATATTATATCAATCATATTTCATATAATTAATTTGAATCTTTTTTTCTGATTTTTAGTGGTAATAAGTTTAACACAAACAACAAATTGTTGTATAACATGCAAATTTAAAAATGTCAAAACTAGCATATTTACAGTAAAAGGTAAATAACTTATGAATTATAATTTTTCCAATATAATTTAATTATAAAAAAGAGAAATATTTATATTATTTATAATTTATCAAATTTGAATTGTAATGAAGATTCAGGAAAAAATAATATATCGAAAAATGTAGAAAATGTTAATTTATATTAGCTTATTGGCTAGTTTATTATAATTTATAGATTTGAAAATTAACTTATGGTAAGAAAGAATATAAATAGAATAAAAATTTTAGGAAACATACTACTTTTCAATTGACACAAGAAAATTTATTGATTTTTTTTTGAAAATTGAATGTTGTGAAATATGTATATTGAAAACACTTATTATTTTATAATCACTATTTCTCCAAAAATACTATAAAATATTTGTTTTTTTTTGATTTTTGATTTTAGAAGCTATTAATTTATTTTTTACTTTTGTTTGTTTTCAATGGCTAACATGCAGTAATTTCTTAAAAGAATATAGACTTTCAAAATATTTAATCTTTTTTTTTAATCTTTAAACGATTGTAGTGACCAACAATTTGTGTGGTATTTTAATGTTCTTTGATTTTTTATGGAGGCATAATTGCATTTGTATTGATTTAACGATATAAACGAATTAATGTGTACTGTACTAGCATAAAAGAAATTATTATTATAGTTTTTTTTAAATTTTGTGGTATTGCGTGTCTTGAAATTCCACAAGAAAGAAGGCTTATGCTGAAAAGATCCATTTTCAATTTTTTAGGAAAAATTAGAAATTGAAAAAGAATGAAATTTTGATTTAAGAAAATCTTTCTTACTAAAAAATATCCATACACTAACCCAGTGAGAATACAAGGAACAAAAGGCTGTATGGAAAGGAAAAAGACGGCGCAAGGCGAGAATCCATTGATAATGATCCCTTAAGAAACATGGTTAAGCTTAAAAAAACAACTGAAGCCGTTTGGTAAATCAATTTACGATATTTTTCTATATTATAGCCACGCCGGCAAGATAAAATCATCTGCTTTTATCACACATACTTTTAAATTTTATATCATCTTAAATATTGTAGTTATTCGTAAAAAATTCTTTTGAGATTTTTTTAAATTATCTAAAAATACAGATTTAAAATATTATTTTTCTGTTAAATTTCTTTCAAGTATGTATGTTTGATAATATATATTATGTGGTATCATTTGCAATCATTTTTTTATAATATTTTGTTTTTTTGGTTAATAAACGAGATAAAATTTAAAAATAGATATCACTTTAAGCATAAAAAAATTCTAAAAGTGTTTTTATTTTTCATTCTATATAAATTGTTATTTTCTGTATAGTACAAAACATTTAGCAAAATTAAAAGATTCTTTTGGTTTTTTATATATATTACAGATTTTTATCTGTGCAATATATGATATTTATTAAACTTTCAGAAGATGCAGAAATTTATTAGGGTAAAGTTTGTATTATTTGTACTAAAATTTTTATAATTTAACACAAAAAATAAGTGGAAAATGTGTCATTCGTATTATAGTTATTCGGACTAAATTTTTATTAATTTATCACAAATAAAATACAATAGAAAGAATAGATAAGGTAATTTTAGCAACTTTATCATTAGATTAAAAATCCTTGAAATTTTTTTTGTTATTAAATTTTATAGAAATAATGGTTGATTTACTGGATCGAACTATGAAACTGATTGACAAAGCGGACACGAAAATAGTTTTTATGGCTTAAAATACTTTTATTTTAATATGTTAATTGTGTTAAGTGTTTTTCATAAATTTTTTAAAAATTTTTTCACCGCAATTAAATGTTTATTTTTCATTTTTATTACCTTACTTTATATTTCTTCTTTTTCTCTTTCTTTTAACATATTTTTTTGGAATCTTCTTTTATGCATGATTATACACTAAATTTTCTTTAAATTTGATCAATTTATTTCTGTAATTATATTTTAGCCTTTTCACTATTCTATACTCTTCAGATTTAAATATTTTAAAAAAATCTGTAAAATATCAAATAAAGAAAATAAAAATTTATAAATGAAAATAACATTTCTTTCATGACTTAAATAAAGCCTATAAAATAAAAATAAGAAGTGAAATTTGGCAATTTGCCTTAATGAAAAATTTTCAAAAAAGAAATAACCCCTAAAAATAAAAAATAGAATATATTAACATTTTTTTAATATGATAAAATTATATATGTTCTAACTAATATATAAAAAAACATGAAAGTATAATTTTATTAATTCAAATTTAATTTTATTATAGTAAACGTTTTTGGTCAATAAAAAGATGAGGTAAATCTGAACAATCAGATTTTATTTAAAGAAAAAAAAGTAAACAAGTTTGCAGGAAGTATAAATTTATTAAAAAATATTAAAAGTGTAAATTTTTATGAAAATATCCTCACAAATACAAATTTAGAATGTCAAAACACCGATCCAAAAATTTAAATTACCGAAGTAGACTGACAATGAAGATAATAAGTTTCTCCTACATCCACATGGTAACATACTTTCCTATAAATTTAATGGTATATAAAACTCGATGATACATCTGTATTATTTTTACATACTCAGGTAGTATTTTATAATTTTTGCTTTTAATTACTTTCAAAGAATAATGTTAACAAAACCTGTAATAATTCAACACAAAAAATAATTGTCTAATTCTACATTTATTGACGATAATAGCGCAATATATAATAAGTCAAAGTATAATAACAATTTTTATAATTACTGATTTTATTTGTTATTTTATTTATATGTTTTTATGACATTTTGCCTTTTCTCTCTTGTACTAATCAAGAACATATTTAACATAGTTAAAAAAACTGTCTTTAAATGTAAAAGCTAACAAAGTTGATTTTATATTAATCAATTTTTAAAAGTAAAAACTTAATACCCAACATGTATTCTTTTAATTTAAATCAAATAAACTGCAAATATTTCACTAACATATATATCATTGCAAAAAAGGAAATAGTAAACACATGTACGATATTAATGATTGCTAAATAGTGAATATAAAAATGTTGATAGATATATATTATTCAATATGTAAATTTGTAAGGAATAAATGAGACTAATAAATAACTTTAGCCTGAAATTTTTATAATAAACGTTGAAAGGTGTTATTTTCTTGCACTTCTGTAATATTTAAAATTATAAAATCAAAGATCACTATAGTTATAATCTGTTTTTTGTATTTATGAAACTAATAATACCATCTTGACTATCTATCACAATGCGAAAACCCTCCATGGGTTTTATACAGAGAAGAAGAATCCAGACGTATTCAGAACAATGAATATATAATTGAGGCAGGATAAGACTATGAATAGTTCACCGATAAACAAAAAAAACTTATCAGTATTAATTGCATAAGAAAAATAAGAATATTATATGATAATTGATCATTTTTTTCGTTTATATAAGAGTTTATTTTTCTTTTACTGGGTTCAGTAATATTCTTTAAGCTTGTTTATATATTTCTAAAACAGGTATGCAATAATTATTACACTACATTTACAATACATTATTTGTAATACTAGCTAAAATACGAAGTCATAATTGAAAAAAATGATTATTTTGGTTTTACATATATGTTTAAAGATTTTCAATACACTTTGTATATTTGTTTTAAAAGAGATTAGGTGTTAGCTATTGGTGATTTTATCTGGTTAAAACTAATTTAAAAATTTTTTTACACTTATTAAACACCAATTAATAAAATTTTATGTGTTTTATTAATTAAAAAAATATTTATTTGTTTTGATTGCTATGCGTTTGATCTTCAAAAAACTATAATAAAAGGTAAAATAACTTGCATCCTGTATAAAAAGAAGACATTTAATGTTTAAATATTGTTAAAAGGTTAGCGCGAATGGGTTTGAATATGAAGGGAACACGTTCCTTGCATTATGATACTTACCTGCTGGTTATGTAGGTGAATAAAAATTTTAAAAAATAAAACGATAAAATAAAGTAATTTTATATCTATTAAAAATGTCTTAAAATTTTTCTAAAAAACAAATGATTTTATAATTGTTCACTGTTCTCAGACTAATATAAATGATAAACTTTTGACAATAGTTTGATAAAAATTGATCAATGTAATTTTTTTGATTCAATAAAGAAAATTATGAATATTAGTAGGTGTTTTCAAATAGTTGACTGATCGCAAAGTTTTTTGCATAAGTTAAATTATTCATATGGTGCTTAATGTTTGATAAAAAAAATTGAAAAAATAAAATGTACAAAGATTTTTTTATTTAAAAAAATGATTAATTAATAATCATTGTTAAAAATTTTATAAATTCAATCCAGAAACATTCAAAAATACCTTTTAGATTTTTATATATCAAGCATAATGTAATTTTTTTGAAAGAAACAATTTTTAATTACAGCTAATTTATTTAATCCAAAAGGATCAAATAAACAACGAATATATTAAAGTATTGATCTGTATAATTTCTTTCATATGCATGAATTAATAGAAACTGACTGTTTAATTCTAAATCTAGATTCTTCGCAATCATTTAAATCAACTTTTAATTGTTTTAGTGATGCTATATTTCAAATATTGTGATTAAATAATGCATTTCAATAAGCAGAATGTATATATCATTTTTAAATTAAAAAAATATTTTTTAGTTACGAAAAAATTTTCAGTGTTGCGTCTCTTTTAATTATAATAAAAAATATTTTAATTGACAGGACCATGATACAATGAACGTCAATTTTATATAATTTACAAATTTTCAAAATCGATTTTTTTGTTCCCAGATCTTCTCCATATATTTAGTTACTAAAAATTTTTTTATAGAAAGTAACAAAATGTACGACGATATAAAGGTTAGATCGAACAAAATAATTGAAAAATCAGATTCAAGCTTGGCATTCATTTGATAAACTATATCAAAGCTTGAAAAATATGTGCTGTAGAAAGAATATTTAAAAATAAAAATTATTATAAGTAAAAGTTGTTGATTTATGATATAATATCATGTTTCAATAAACTTCTGCAATAAAAATGTTGGAAACAGTAGAAAAATTGTTTAATATTATTTTTTGTTAGAAAAATATCACCATTTTCAATTTTATATATGATTAAACAAAATTTTTTTAAAAAATATAAAAATGTTTAAAAAGTAAAATAAAATACATCATTATAAAAATATTACCTTGCAAGAATTACATATAAAAAATTCAAAAGGTCACAACCATGAAAAATTTCAACAGACTTTGTTCTAAATATTATCTTGTAAGTTTATTGACAAAAATAGCATAATAAACCCGATTAAAATTTTTTAAATGTTAAATTATTCTCGAAGAACGAATATCAGTGGTGTTTTAATTAGAATGGTATAAGATAATAAAATGATAAAACCATAAATTTTTTGATAAACAAACGGAAATAATATGAGAATCAAAAGAATTATATAATATCAAATTAAATTGCATGATTCCTCATATGCTGAATTTTTTTACTGTTAAAAGTTCAATTACTAATAACTATTGATTTTGTTTGAATTTTATACCAATTAAATGGATTTTACAAAGTATAAATGCATATTCAACGAAGTTCCAAAATTTTTTCGTTAAAATTTTATTCATGGTTTACCCTTTAATGATAGCTGTTTTAGACACTAATATTTTAATAAAAAGAGACATCGATTTTTCTAAATATAAGCAGTTATATTTGCCAGAATCTGTTGTTCGTGAGCTCCGAGATGAAGAAACGCGTTTATTTTACGAAAAACATGTGGCTTTTATAGAGGTAAGAAATCCCAGATCATTAACCGTTGAAACAGTAAAAAGACATAATGCTAAAAGAAATTTATTATTGTCTGATCCGGACATAGATGTAGTAGCCTTATTTGTTGATTTATCAAATGAAATGTTTGATGTTTGGATATCATCTGACAGTTCTAAAGTCGTTTGTTTATCAGATGATAATGGCATAAAACAAGCGGTTTGTGAGTTGACAAAACATCAAGAAAATATTAAAATATGGAAATTCAGATGCTATGCATGCTATGAGATTTACGATAGTTTTAGAGAGTTTTGTGCAAAATGTGGTTATAATTCAATAACAAGAGTCAGTGTGAGAAAAGAAGGCGATAAAGAAATTGTAAACATGAAAAAAGGATACAAATTGAAAGATAAAAGTGTTATGTACAAAAAAAATGAAATTCGTACGGAAGATCAGAGAGAATATAATTTTTTGGCATATGAAAGAAGAGCAAAGGCAAATCAAAAAAGTAAAATTACGAAAAGAAGCGATTTTGATCTTTTCTAATAAATCCACATTTTTATATATTTATAAATATACAACACGAATAGTAGCTTTCAATATGCTTTTTTTAATAAAAAAATAGAATTTTCAATTTTACACTATTATTATATACATTGGTCTAATTTTATTCAAAATTATTTTTATAGTATGCGTTTAGTTTTTTATTAAATGCATGCAATGTTGACATGGTTTATAAAAAAAAAATATGCAAAATTTGTATTTAAAATTACTTTAAAAATAGATAAACTAAGTTAGAATTTCGAGTAGATGCTATTTTGTTTATTGAAAATGAAATTCGACTTCAATATTATAACCACTATAAAGATAGATCATATGTTTTTGTCGCACTTCAATAAATAATACATTATATGTTTCACATATAATTTTAAAATATATGTCGTTCTTAAGGTCATAATCATATTTTGAACACACATAATAACTTCTTTTTACCTTAATTTTATTATTTTATGTTGTATAAGTGATATTAATAAGACATGTACATGTTTGTTGTATTCACTTGGTATTTTGTTATACCTATAATACTCTAAAATAGTTTTGTTATAATTAATATTATGTTTAAAAGAAAAGAAAAAATTTTTTTATTCATTTTTTTTATATTTTAATAACAAATATAAACTATTTATAAATTTTAATATTACATATTTTTCAACTTTTTTCTTTTTTTTACAATTGGCAACTTTTAATAAACCGAAGACAATTTATATTTTTGGAACAACTAAATTGATAAACATGGCTAATTCGTATTCAATTAGAAATTGAAATAAAAAATCACATATTTACCAAATTCTAATTATCTGTATTTGCCATCATAAAAGAAGATTATTTTTTTACTAATTTTATTAATATTTTGAAGCACCACAATGTTTATTCAATAAAATTTTCAAATATAGCAATAAAGCATTTATTTCCATAAATCACTGATGTTTTCTTATACTGTTATTTTTCTGCTAAAGATGTAATAGCAATGGAATAAGGGCCTTGTTTTTTTATCAACTGGTGGTTTACTAATAATATCGAATGATTAACCTTTGAAATTATAGTACATTTGAGATAAATATACAAGATTTTTATAAGGTTAAAAATAAATTATATAAATTATATTTTAAATTAAAAAAAATATGTGGTATTTTTAGGATTACAATGATCAAAATATTTTATTATCAATAGTATTAAAAATCAAAAAACAAATCGAATAAATTCTTAAAATTTGTAATTAAATAGAATAATTTGAATAAAACCATAGCATCCAAATAATTATGAAGAAAAAATGTTTTTTTCATTAGATGTCTTATTAATATAAAAAATTTCTTTGTTAAACAAAGAGCCAACAGTAATAGATGACTGTTTTTTTTAATTTTTTTCATTATATTCATTATGTAATTTTTGGCAACATGAAAAGAAAGATTATTTCATTATCATAAGATGATAGATAATTTGACATGTTTTTAAATCTAATGATTCATGATTATACCAAATCTGTAAATTAAATTACTAAATTACGAATTTAAAGAAAGATAATTAAAAGATAAATTATAATTAGGCCTATCTTGATTTAACCAAATTAAGATGCATGTAATTACATTCAATTTGGTTGGCATATTGCTATAAGAAACCCATATTCAGACTTTTAATGATAAAAAAAAATTATAGAAAGGGTAAATAAAACACCTACAACATTTTTTTCAAAACAGTCATTGTAAAATATCTTTCCTGTTTTAAGCGGCGCCTCGATCAGTTAATATATTTCTTTTTCTTATTTTCAATCATCTATTAATATTTCACACGCATTAATGAGCGACTTTCAATCAAGTTGATTCCATTAAATCCTTTACTAGAAATTTTAACAAATCAAAGCCAGCTATTGATTTCTCCAAATAAAACAATATAAATAAAATTAATAATATTCTTGAAATGCAAATCATTTGTCTTTTTATAAAATACACCTTTTTAATTTCAAAATGCTACATCAAAAGTTTTCCGATGATATCCAATATTCCTAGGTTAAAATTTATGATTTTTTCTTGTTTTATAAATATTAAATAATGTAGCTACAATCAAAATGAAAAAAACATTTGTGATCTAACGCAATATATTGTGAAGGTGTAGGCCTTTTAAACAAAAAATATAAAACATTATTAATCTTCTTCATATTGTTTCTAGAATATATTGTTATATTCTGTAGAAATTTTCTTTATTATATTCTCTAAGCGATCCATGTCAAGTTAAAACTTGCAATTATATGAAATTTTTTCTCGGTAGTGCTTTATCGATTTCTGGTAATTCCTAGAAAAAAAATTAATAGGAATTGCATAGAGAAAGATCACAAAGCGTTTATAGGAACAAAGGGCTTTGAGCAAATAACCAGAGATCATAGTACGTAATCAAGAATAATAATTATATACATTTATAATAAAGAATACAGTAATATTATAACATCAAATATTATTTTTTCATACTAGATTTATATTTAAAACAAAAAACATTCCTATAAAGTATTGTAAAATTGTATTTGAAGGGTGCTGTGGAAGTAGCGATTGTTTGAAACACGTTAGAAGTAGGAGAAGAAGGTTTTAATATTACAGATGTTCCTTTATCTACAAAGAGATACGCGAAATTGATACATTTTTCTTATTTTTATTTATCCTAGCGTTTCCCAGTTTATTTAACCCGAAGAAATATTAAAAATAAAAAAAGTCAAAATCAATACTAACGAAAAAAAAACTGAAACAAGAACAGAATAATAAATACTTTCATAATGATTCGTTATCTTTTTCAACGGTTATTTTTTCCGTTGAGTGTTTAAGTGCAATTGACCTCAACATTATTAAAAGATCTTGCTATTTTTGTCAATATCACATAGTGGGAGCAATTAAAAATGTTGTAATATTAAATTTGTATAAGATAAGCGACAAAATAGGTTTGATGTTTATTCAAAAAATTATTTGCTGTTATTCGTGCTTCAAAAATGATGCTTATGCTATTTTTTTAATCTTTAAATACATTTTATATGTATTCTAAGTAAGAAATTAAAGTAAATAACTAAAACAATAAATCTAGGGATGCTGAAATTTTTAAAAAAAGGTTTTATTGGGTCCACCTAATCAAAAAAATATTTAGACTCTTAATTATTTCTTTATATTAGTTTATTATTTTCTATCTGTAAAATTTTTATTTTTGTTAGATTGCCATTAATGGACATAAAAAATAAGTTTTAGGTAATAAAAAACGATAAAGGTTTTTAAAAATTTTCTAAAAAAGTCTTCTCTGTAAAAAAAAATTATATATATTTTATATGAATGAATATTATAATTTTTATGTTGGTTAAAAAATTTGATATTCCTAGAGGATATTATATATATTATTTAAGAATATGACTTATTTTGTTTATAATCTATATTTTGTTTCTTTTTAATATATGTAGCAATAGTTTTATTTTTAAAACCGCCGTTATCCTGAAATGTTTCTTACACATGGTAGATTTTTTTTGCGACTTGGTAGTCTATTTGCAAAAGAATAGGTCGGGATGGGCCGCTACCTCATCGGAACCTGTAGGTAATTTGTTTTTACTTAAAACTGAAGAACGTTTTGGACACATCATTTATTTACCAAAAGCTTATTTAAGCTTTACCTGAAACACTTCTTGTCGTGAATTGCTGTCATAATTCTAAACAATTGTTTCAGGTCAGATAACAGTCAATACACCGTTATCCTAAACACTGCTTATCACATTACATGTGACAAGTACAACATCATCATTGCGTATGCCAACAGACTATATATGGCGCATAGTATTTTTAAAAAATTGTATCTTTTTGTTTTTCTAATATGATATCAAATTGTTAATTTAAGAACTTTGTTTGATCCTTAAATACTTAGATTTAAGAAAATGATTTAAAGGCTTATTTTTGCAAAAATTATTGTGTTCATTTTTGTTTTATTGGAATTTTTTTTACTTTATGCAGACAGAAAACTTTTGTACTTAAAGTATCAATTATCCCAAATTTTTGGTGTATAACACAAGAGATAAACTATAAATATAATTTCAATTTAAACTTGTTCATTATTAAGAAATAAGAAGTTACTTTTATCAAAAAATGTTTTCCTTTTCAGTTTTACATGACAAGTAAGTCTAAAATTTTCTGCATTTTATAATAATTATAATTCAGTATTTAAAAATCATTATATTTAAATCACTCAATACAAATACTTTTCGAACACTACTAAATTACATATTAATAATAAATTTACATTCTGACTCATCTATGATTGTGAAAAACAAAGAAATTTGTTTTCAAAAAAAGAAATATGCATTTTAAAAAAAGAAATATGCGTTTAAAAATTTTTTTTTAAAAATGTAGTTTTTATATAAAATTTATGAAAAACGTAAAAAAATTACTCCTTAAAATATACAAATAGAAAACACAAATAAAAAGCAACTGTTGCAGATCGCCTATGCTGTTTTTTGACTAGTTATTCGTTAAAAGTTTCGTTGGGTAAGTAATATTCTAACGTGCAAATAAAATTGTGAATAAATATTTTTTCAGATTTCTTATCATTCCTAAATATGTCATCCATTGCAAATCGTGTGAATTTTACTAAAAATATTGATTGATTTATTTTTTATTACTTCAAGGCGTGTTATTGTTTCCTATAGAGATGATTAAATGTATATATAAAAGAACCAAATCCACTTATATCAGTTTTTCTGCGAGGTTAGATATATAAACAAGTCATAGTGAACCATCTTCAATGTTGAACATAGAAATACTTTCTGCCACATATTAATCCTTTGAAAAGCATTTTCAGATACAAATAGAAGCTATCTCGTGTTAATTACTTTCATCTCGTAGTAAAATTATGTTTCAAGCATTAAATTTTTTGCTCAAGACATATGATATCTATGATTCTATCACTCATTATGTAAATGCGTTAGGTTTTTATGCAATTAATATTTGAAATTTTTTTCAGATTTTTAAAAATTAGAGTATCTCGTGTTTAACCCCATAAAATTGTATACAAGGCTTTGCTTGCTATAAATGATCCGATTATTAAAATTTTGTGATTTAATTTTAATTTTTAATATTTACAAAGTTAAGTAGAACAGAAATAACCTTTTTGTATATTACTAATTTTAGATATATTGGTCCATAAGAAATGATGTTTTGTAGTATAAATTATATGTAATGTCAATTATTGATCATTTATTATATATTTCATTAAACTACGCTATTTTTCTGACATAATAACTTTTATATACTATAATTTTGCTTTGATAATACTTAGAACTGTAAATTGTTATAATTTTTTGTGTTCTTTAATTTTTATAAAATTTATTAGCCAAATATATATTATTTATCTAGTTTCTAAATAAATAAATAATTTGCATATAAATTAATATATGATGACCTTGTGTTATTTGGTCGTGTAAGAGTTTTTATGAAACTTTGAAACAATAGTAAGTTTATATTATCTTTTTTTTTTGCACAAACTTCCAAGATATTTGTTATATCTATTCAATTTTTTCTAGAAAGTTGTTAATTATGTGTAATTAATGTAAAACAATTTTAATTTTTTAATATAAATATTTGATAATCTCATTAATCTTTTTTGATCTGATTGCATTTTAATTGCGTTTCAAACAAAAAAAAACGTTTAATAGTATAATAATTTCTTTATTAGAATATAAATTGTGATTAAAAACAAAAATTTTGCTATATTAAAGGTTAGCTAATAAAAAAGTTTTCAACATAAATAAAAGAAGATATTTTCTTGAATTTTTTTATTCTTGCTACATATATATATATATATATATGATAGTACACACATATAGAATTTTTATTAGTGCATCTTTATTGTACTAACATATTTATGAAAATATAATACCATATTATTTTTTGATATTGAATACTTCCAAAATTTTGATGTAATTAAAACAAAGTAGTTTAAATGCATAGAAAATTTACTTTTTTTATAAAAAACAATGTGATAAACTTGTTTTTTTCAAGTCGAGAAATATTTTTGTTAATATATTGAAAAAGACATATATAACATAGAAATAATTTTTACAAGGTTTGTAATTTTTTAGGTTTATAATACATTTTGAAGTATGCAAAATGCTTTAAAAAGTTATGTTGTTTTCTAGCACGAGAGGCTGATGCGAATTGAATAAAAAATATATAAAGAGCAAGGTTAGTAGTGTATGTATGTTTGTTTTAGCATGGATACACAAATTTTAGTTATATGTTTTGCAACCTTTACCGAAAATGCTTCTCTATCGCGCATACAGTTCTTCTTTTGTTTGTAAATATTATTGTATAAGCAACGGCCGATTTTTAATTTATATCTAAAACATAGCGATAATTGCAGCAAAGAGACACTTTATGTGTATTAAACTATTCTGACAAACAATTTTGTTTTTAAGTGTGTGATAAATGACATATTATTATTGTTTTCTCCAAATTTACACATGTTTCTTCATAAAAAATAGTATAAACACGTATATTCTATCAGCTTTATATATATTATTTTGTTTAATACTTTATATGCTTTTTTTTTGAACATAATGGGGATATACTTTATCAATCTATTGCTTGATCGTGTTGTCGATTTGCAGTTTCTAATAACTGTTTAAAATATACTATTTTAATAAAGAGTGTGTTTAATGAATTTTGGCTAAGAAACAGAACAAAAACATTTTTACGAAAACATATCTGTGTTTGTTATGAAATTTATTATTTATGCAACCAAATAGGGTATAATATCACTCTAAACATAAACAAACATAAAATTTTTTTTGCTACCAAGTTGCACCGTTATTTATCCCTTAGTTGTAAAAATCATATTTATTACGCATCTGATTAATTTTTACTTTTGTAATATTTAAAAAAATATATTGAACATATAATTCCCTGAAAGTTATGCACATAAAGATCGAGAAGATAGCACAATTTAAATCCAAGTGGCAGGAAACCATCGTGGATAATAATAAATAGCATAAATAAGAGAAATTTATTTTCAAACTTTTTTTTATTGCTTTTATGTCCTATATAAAAAGCAATATATAACAAATTTAGCCGGATTTTTAATGTTTAATTGCTTTTTTTTTCATGAAAAAATTGAAAATTTATATTTGATGTGAAAAAAAATTCCCCCAAAAATTTCTCCTTTTCTATTTAAACATATATATAGTTTTCGATAAAATATTTATCTTATATTGAACAACAATAAAACTATGAAAAACGATTTTTTTTACTCAAAAATTAAAATATTATTTGCAAAAATAACACCCCTGTCTCTAGATTCGCTTTATTCCATATCCTCCGATTTTTAAGACATAAATACTATGCAAATTAATCAATAAATAAAACATTTTTATTTACTATTAGAATAATTTAAATGTTTTTTGCGTTATATTTTATAATAAACATTCAATTAGGATTTTTTAAGCTATTTTTCTTGAATATTTAAATTTAATTTCATATTTCGTTATTATGAATTTTTATGATTTCTTCAAACTTTTTATTTATTTCTAAAATTAATTTAAATGAAAACATTATTTCGAGCTGATGAAAAAATTATAAATCAAGTGTAATTGAATCCTAATCAATAAATTCGATTTTTTTCTTCGTATATAATGCGTATAATACACATTTTTTTGTACACATATTTTTTTTGTCATTTTAAATACATAAAATTCTCATGTTTCTTACTGTCTAAATTGTTGTGTTGTTATTGGTTCAAGAAACAATTTATGTGTATATAAGGTGACATCTAAATATAAAAAGAAATAATGGTACAATTATTGTACCACAAATTCAGAGTATGTTCAAAATTAAATTTATCCTTTTATCTTGAATTTTTTTGTTTACTTTTCTTAATTCTTTTTAAATCACTTTAATATTGCTAAAAAAATTTAGAAAGAAATCAATCATATATAGAATAATATTAAATGTATTATGCATTTAAAAAACATATTTTAAATCTTTATATGAATACATATATAAGCGTCCAAGAAAGGGTGAAGGTCAAGCCAAATAATAACACTTTCACAGGTAATTTTAGTTGTTGCTCAATATTGTAGAGTATAATCTACAATATAATCATATCCCTTTTTGTTACAGCAAAATTATAGTTACATCTATTTTTATTCTTTTCTTAGTGTCAATAATTCGGTTTAAACAAGTTCTTTTGTATAATATTATTTGATATGTTAAATGAATTTGGTAAAAAGTAATAATTTTAAAATTATTATTATTTAAAGGAATTTAAACTCCATTTTTTTTGGCGAAATAACATTGATATCGGCTATCTTGAACAAAAATGTATTTAAAATAAAAGATAATTGAATTTATTAAATTTATAGTTAAGAAAAACCGTGCCATGTATAGAATATATGAATTTTTTTCCGAAAAAATAAATTATTTTTATTTAATTAGTATATTTGTGATTTTAACAATAATTATTGATATTAATTTTGTTTTTCTTCAATGACTTATCTGCTTTCGGGCAAATTTTTTGAATATTTCAATTTGCTGATGTATCATTTTGATTTATATCAATAATTTATTTTTTTGAACAATTTTAAACATGTACACAATCTCCATGTTTAATATATATGTTTTATGTTATAGTTTCCGTTTTGATTAAATTAAATAAATCATAAATGCTTAATAATGTTTTCTTGATTCAATTATTTAATATTTTAAATAAATTTATTGTACGATTTCAATTACCACTTTACTCTAAATAAAATTTAAGCAAATTATTTATCCTCAATTTGTTTCGATGATTTCAGTATTAATAAAAACTTATACGAACCTTTTCATCAAATTATAAAATTTGCTGAATAAAATTTGAATAAATAACTGTAGATTATTTCGGGGCATTCTGTAATTTGCAAAAAAATTTTACGACCCCTCTTGATGGATCGCGAAAATTTCTTTATTCCAAAACAAAAAATGGTAGATTTATTCAACCGTAACAACAAAGAAAAAATTGAAAAAGAAGTCATTCAAGGGATGCAAATGTTCTCTGAAAAATTTGTTAGTGATATTTTGAATAGAACAATACTTTTTACCAAGCACCGCGGCTCTAACATTATCACCAGTGAAGACATATTATTTACAGTGGAAAAGGAATTTGACTACTCGTTTGGTGGTCGATTTATTAAAGGCTCAAAGAGTTTGCCGACTGATGATCATGTCGAAAAAATGGCAGAAATTAGTCGGCAGAAATGATAAAAATGCGAGTTTTGATATATATTGGATTTTAAAGTTTTTGAAAACAAATACTACCGACGTTTATATTATATAAAATTGAATTGATGTAAAAAGCTAAGGTGATTAATTAAAAATTTAAACATATTTTGTAAACATCTTGTGACATTAGTTTTATTAAAATATATGAAAAAACTTGTAAATGGTTAAGGTTAAGTACCAAAGTTCATAATTTTAATTGCGTTAATCATCTTAATATCCAATTTGATTCTTTCAAAAGTAATTTTTTTAAATACTAATATTAGAAAAAAATTGAAGTGAATTCATACATTTTTAGAATTGGTAATTAGTTTTTTTTGTGGTTTTAAACAGTTTCAGATATCAAAAAAAATATAAATTTCATTAAACTACTAATATGTAGGGTAAATCATATTCTTTAATTTGTAATTCATAATAATAAACTTCAATTTATATTTGTAGCGCATAATTAAAAAATTTTAAATGAGATTAACAATTTTTTAAAAAATCAATTATAAAAAAATAGTTACTTACTGTTATAGATTCAAAAATATTCTTTCCATATAAAATTACAAACATATTCTATAATATATAGATTTAAATTCTTAAAAAACAACTGATTATATTATTTTACCATATTTAAAAAATAACAATTTAACTTAGGTATCAAAAATGTGCTGTTTTTTCTTCTTAAAATTTACATTGAATTGCATTTAATAGTTATTTTCGGTGTAATAAAATTTAATCTAATTCCTTAAAAAATAACATAAATAATTATTTTTTTTATTGAGAGTCACAATGTACTTTCAAACTAATGTTAAATCTTTATATATTTACATGAAAACAACCTTTAAGTTATCCTTCACAATTCAAAATAGCTGATTTAAGATTTTTTGAACAAAAAAAATCGAAGTTTATTTAAACTACAGTTTTTATATTATGAATTTCTTATTTTTTTTTATGTCAAGTAATCTTTTCGTTTAAATGCAAATTTTATCAAATAAAATAAAATAAAAAACATTTTACCTTTTTTATTAACAGTTTTATATGCAAATACAAAAATCAAATGATAAAGTCTTGAACATTAAGGTTCTCAAAAATACTTAAATAAATTATAACATATAGATGCGCCTCAAATTATTATACACAAAAAAATATAGAAAGCTATAGTGAAATCTTAATTAAAATAAAGATTAAACATTTTAATGTTTTTTTCTCGATCAAGTGGGTATTTCGGTTAGAATCACTGTTAATAATTTTTATTGGCGTCTTTCAATTCCGAAGGATGTGTTTTACAAATTTTCTATGATAATACATATTTTTCAAATCAAAATTATTTTAAAAAGAAAATGTGCTAGATACTGTACAATAATCGCTTATTTTCTTAAAATTATAATCTCGGATGTAATTTCGCCGCACAGAATATAAATTGGGCTATAAAATGTGCAAAGGTACGGTATGTACCAAGAATAAGCGTTTAAGGTAAAAAACCGACCAGATTTAAATTAATTTTTTATAAAATAATACACAGAAGACGTTATCTTTGTTTTTTCGTTATTTTCATATAAAAATAACTCCTTTATTATTATATTTCCTTGATTCTAATTGTTAAGTTTATGATTAAAGATAATTGTTTGCGTAATGATCCAACAATCAATAAATGATTCCTTTTAATCTCCAAGAAAAAAATACCGTTATACTTTTTTTGATTGCTTTTCTAAGTTATCTCTTTCCTATTCTTCTCTTAATTTAGTTAATGTAAAATTATTCGAACCACATAGAAATTGTAAGTGCAGAAATATATGAGAACAAAAAAAAGTGTTTCACAGCTTATTTCATATGTATTATTGACTGAAACAGTAGTGTAGTTATGCAACTATTAAAAATCATGCAAAGTTTTTACTATTTTTACTAAAAAAATAAAAATTATAAATTAAATTTAAAATATTTCTTTTAACCATGCCAAAACATGTTTTAGATAGTTTATGCACTTTACTCGAAAAGCAGAAATGTGATTGTGGAAAGGCCAACAAGGTGTAGTTCTAGAACAAAAATTAGATGAAAGGTTAGATGTTATGAAAAAAGGTGATAGTAAGTATCAAAAAAAAGGAGAGTAATCTTATACACAGAATAATTTTTAGATCAATTTTTCGATCTACTTACAAAAAAAATATTTTCCTTGCATATAATCCTTTGCAAGTTCTAATTTTAGTGCTATCCGCTGCATTTTATATTCAAACTTTTAAAATCTTTATTTCCAGTATTTAGTTTTGTTCGAAAATTTTTTTCTTGATATCACTGACACATAACCGGTGGTCGGTGTGAGTTTCGCACGAAAATTAGGTATGAGAAAGGTGTGATGGCGATAATTCAATGATTTTTTTAGAAAAGTGAATGTTTTGCCCAAAGTCCGAAAGTTAAAACTTCCTGTCAGAGCGCATCTTTTCTATCTCAGGTAATTGGGTTCTTGTTATGTATAGAAGGAATATTTAAATAGAATAAATTTCAAAAAATATTTAAAAGAATAAAAAAAAATAAATCCCTATATTAGAAGCGTATAGGCTTGATAAAAAACCTTTAATGTCGAAATATAGGAAATCTAATTGCAGTTTAATATTCTAAAACAAAAAAATATTTAAAAAGTTCTATAGTAAGTAATGAAATATTCAAAGAAAAATATAACACATTTTTGATCAAACAAAAAATAATAATAACATGTGTGATAAATATCAAATATTTCTAATAAATTATAATATTTGAATGTTAAACTTTAAATTATTGGACTTGATCTAATATTTTTGAAATATTCCTATCTAATATCTTAAATTGAATAATATTATATTTTAAGTAAAGAAAGAAATAAATTTAAATAGAAAACTGTATTCAATTTTTTAGAGATAAGAAGAAACACAAATAATCATTCAAGTTTAAAAGAAAAGAAAATAAATAGTAATAATGTAATTGTAGTAGTAGAAATAATTTTATTTATATTAAAAACTTTAGTAGCAATAGTAGTTCAAGAAAGAGTAATAATAACAATTATCTAAATGAATATAACAATAACTTTTGTTTTATATTTTTCAAATTGATTCTAATATTTTAGAATTTTAATCGAAAAACGGTTATTTTCCTTCACCAGAAGGCAGTATGTTTTCATTTTAAAAATGTTAGTTTTCTTAAAAAAAATGAATATAATAGGTTAAAAAAAATTTCTAGATGTAAATCGTAATCTAAATAGATATGGTTAAAAAGGAATCTACATTTTTTTATAGTCACAAATTGTGAGGGAAAGTCGGGATGCGACCAGACTTGAAGTAAATTTCAAGCAAGGAAGAGTAATGGGTTTTTTCCACTTCTTTTACTAATACATGGTCGGCTTTCCCGCTTTCTTGACCATTTGTCACTTTTAAAACTTTGTATGTGTTTTTGTGTGCAATGTTATTTTGGTTATACATAAAAATAAAAATGTTTAATTGAAGGGTAATTTACTTATGAAATGAATATTTATAATTATTATTAAATATGATATTCCATATATATCATTGTATTAAAATATTTCTAATCAATTATTTGTTGTGTTCTTTGTATGAACACAACACAAATGAAGCCCTAAAAAATGTATAATGAAAAAAATAATATAATTTACAAAAAAACTTTCACAAACATCTAAATTTTTTTGTTTAAATCTATTGGAAATTAATTAATGGTACCTATTATAATTGTGTGTAATACATGTTTTTTGAAATGTAATAAAAATAAAATTCTATCTGTTAGCTATCTTATACATAAGAAGTTAAACAGCGTTAATTGATTTTGCATTGAAAAAAAATAAAGGCTTGAAATCACAGAATTCACATATTAAAAGAAAAATTAAATCAGTAAAAATACACTTTGAAATAAAATTAAAAAGATAAAACAATCATAAATATATAAATTCATTTTCAATGTGTTTCTTTAAATTAGTAGATTTCTTATAATATTTTTTTATAAAAGATTCGCTATCCGAAGCATTTTAATCAAGCTTAAAGCCAAAAAAAACGATATGGAAAAATTTTTCTAAAAAAATGTTTTACTATCGTACTTCTTTGAATACATGCAGGATTTATTAAATAGATTTTTGTAATGATTTAAGACTTTTTTCTGCAATATCTATTTATTATTCGATTATTTCTTAGAGATATGCTATCTATTTCTATCTAAATTATAGTTTATTTTAATAAATAGCTAATTAAATTAACAATTTTGTCAAATCAACATTTTATGAAATTTTTTTATAAAATTTGTATATATTAATTTTTTATTTCCTAGATCTAAATTAATTAAATCTCTATTAAAAATTCAAAAGCATTTGAAATAAAATTCATCCAATTTAATAATTATGAATACATTTTTTTATTATTACTATTTTACTATTCTTTTTGTCGGTGATGCTGAACAATGAATATTACATTATCGCTCTGTATAAATCAAGTAAATATTGAATAAATTTATAAAATAAATTCTATAAATTGCTTAGTTATTACTAATAGTGTTCTTCGACTTGTAAATCACGTGTAATTTTCTCTACTCCTTCACGTTGATGATTTTTCATTGTAACCAGGATCTACGCACTATTATAAATCTTACAGGAGGAATTCAATGGGATTTAAAAAAAACTTCAAGGTGTAACTTTAGAGTTAGATTATTTTATTGTTTAAAAAAAAATATTTTCAAACTGTGTAGTAAAATTTACCAGGATAATATTAAAAATATACATGATGTTTCTGAAAACAGAACCCCCAAATTTCCTTTAAAATAACAAAATAATCGTGTCATCGCACAAAAACATTACCTCTTTTCGTTTTTACAATTTAGTATTTTTGCTTAAAAAATATGTTTTGCTAAAGATTTGTAAAATTACATTTATAAATATAAACATTAAAAACCTTTCAGAAATTACTATACTTTGTAAAAATAAGAAGAAATTTTAATTTAAGACAAAAAAAAATTTTATTAGATACTATTCTTTTGGTATTGTATATACCACCACTTTAGATTTTTTCATTTATACTTAATAGCCATTTAGAGCTACAATTAATTTATGCAAATTTCCTCCAATATATTAGTAACAGCAACTTAATTATTTCACATCTATAAAACAAGATGATATCATAGATAGAAAAGAAAAATCTGAAATGATATAAAGTTTCATAAATAAATCCAGCCTTTTTAAATATTATATCTTTTTTAAACCCTTTTACAATTTTAACACAAATAATAGGCATTTTTATTAATAGCACTTTGAAAACAGTATTTTTTTGTATATGCGTAAATCTTCACATGTCGGGTAGTTTCCTGTTTAGTAAAAAAATACAAATAATTGATTAGAAATAACCCAATGTCTTAGGTGTAATATTTGTTATAATATTCTTTTTCTTCGACATTTTTACACATGTTCACTTGGTAAACATTTAAAAAACTTATATATTCGAAAATAAGGATTCTTTATGGTTGAATGACAGGTATCAGCCAATATAACTGCATGTTTTTTTATCATTTGATTTTTGATAACTATTTGTCGTGCTAATAAAGAATCAAGACTGAGATTAAAAAATGTTTGTATGTGCAGTAATTATTAAAACGCAGTGATGTTTGTCTTTTCACACATTATTGCTAAAATAGTTAAAATAACCTTATTTATAGCTAAAATGATACATTTTCAATAAATGTATTGTGTTTCCATTTTTGAATTACTATCTGATTGGCAGTCATTTTTTTGAATCAAATCAAAATCTAACACATTCGATTCTTAAAACGTCAGGTAATAATTGTAATTTCATAAACCAAAAATGTCAAATTAAATAATTTGTCATAACTAGAATGCGAAAATATCAAAAAACATTTAAAATTATGTACTTTTTTTATTTACAGAAATTTTTACTTTATTCTAATCACCTTTGACCATCACGCTTTTAACATAAAAATTAGAATAACAATATGAGATGCATCATCGTTATTTTGATAAAATTGAATTAAATTGATTTTAGTAATTTCAAATCTTGTTCAGAAATAAAACGCGTAAAATACATGCAGCATGAAAAATATCGCTTTGAAATGTTTTGAGATAAAAAGATAAATTTGATTTATATTTAGAAGCAAATTATATTACGATAAGGATGATATGAACTTTTACAATGTTAAAATTAATAAATCATTGATATTTTTTGAAAATTCTTTATTTCTATTCGTTAGTTTGAATTATAAAACTAGAGGTTTTATTTTTTTTAAAAAGTAATTTTTATTATGAACATAACACCCATAAATCGCACTTTTTCATATAATAATACAAAAATACTGAATATTATTTGATTATATGTAATAATACATGCCTAAGAAACCATTAGTAACAATATTAAGCATTTATAATCTGTAAAAATAAAATTCAACACAAAAATTCGAATTATTTAAAAATTATTATTCTCAAAATTTTTGGCTTTTTTATTATTTAAAAATTATTTTTTCAAGAATAACTTGAACTTGTTTCCATGATTCAATATTATCAATTGCATGCCCGCAATTCTCCATTTTAAAAATATTGGTATTTGGTATTTTTAATAGTTTTTCATTAATATCGTTTACAGCGAATTCATCACATTCCGAAACCAAACACGAAATATTAACATTCTTGGGATTCATCCGTTCAAATTTATCATCACTTAAATCACTGCTAAAATAGTCATCTTTACCTTCATTAAAATAAAGATCCAAAAATCTTTCTTTGCAAAATACTGTATTTCTGTATGCAAAAACATAATCCATCGGCTTATTTTCTATTGAATTTCTAGTTTCATCAAGATCTTTTTTATAATAAAAGTTTTCATATTCTTTATCACTAACTGGCGCTTGCAAAAAACAATGAATTAAATTACACAGTGAATCAGTGTTATTAATATAATGCAAAATATTTTGCGATCCTGTTGAATATCCAAAAAGTACTATTTTTTTCTCGTTATAGTGTTGTAAAAGAGCTTGAAGATCTTCATTATCATCATTTAATGTGAACAATCCGAAATGCGGATGTGATCGAAATTGAGGATGGCAAAATGTAATTTTTTTATTTGTACAGAAAGTGTACAAATACTCGGAAATCATGTCACTCATCAACGTTCCACCGAGTCCTGGAATGTAAATGAGCACAATATCAGATTCTGTTTCGGGGCTTTCAAAGGCAGCTAATGATTCTAAACCGTATGTAAACATTCTGCCTTCGAAATATTCTGTAGATATTAAATCGTCCATCTTCTAGGGGTAATCTATAGTTTATTAAATACGAAAAGCTGCAAATTCCATGAATGATGCTTTTAGTCAAATCATAAAATGCCTTTGAACAAATTTTTACAAATACTATAGAAAAAAAACCAAAAACGATAAAAACCATATAATTTTGATTGGAAAAAACACATGAAACCATTTATCTCATTAATTTTTTTTTGAATGCAATAAATATAACAACTTTTAAATATCCATTTAATTAATCCATCATAGTGATAAATATTGTTCAATTTTTCCGGATCTAAAATCCTCAAAATTTTTTATATACTATTATCAGCTGGAAACCTATTTAAAATACATTATTTGAATTTTCGCGTTGTATAAAACGATTCATATTTTTTTCAAGAGATACTTATTATCACTTTGAATTATAATGCAATTTGTATTTCTTTTATTATAAGTTTGCACAAAAAATATATCGCATTTTTTATTCAGTGATTGATGAATCGTTTAATTTATATTTACAGGGATTATTTTGACGTTTTTAACGATCAACATTTAAACCCACAAATTTGTAAAATTATCGCTTCAATAAAAATATCAAATTTAAAAAATTTTTAGGATTTTAGATCCGGAGAAATGACGCTAGTCATGATTAAAGTATTTTATATTGAAAATATGAATGGCTTTCACAAAATTTTTAGAGTTTTTTTTATCAGTTAAGTTTTAATTTTAATAATGTCATTGATTTTTCTATTCTTACAATTAACACATATTGCTAATTGCGAAACGATTCGTTATCTGATTGAGAACGTGTTTTTTTTACCGTTGGTTAATGATTTTTATGTTTATGTTTGAATAAGCTTTTGAAATAAGAATAAATATAGATGATAAGTTTTGACTTGAAACAAAAAGATGATTGATTAAATAACGTATTTAAAAATAGAGTTAAATTTTTTGAATTATAAAAAATATTACTGTTGGGTATTGATAGCAATACTATCATTTAAATTTTACAAACGTCAAATTATTAACAAATAAAACAATTCAATTTTATCGACATAATTATTTTTTTTCATTCATTTGGTATTTCATTTAAAATTAAAATGTACATATGATTAAATTATCAAAGTTTAAGTTTTGATTATTTGGAAACATACTTTACCTGCCAATCTTTTAGAATGACACTTTCCTTTTATTGATAAAGTCTAAGATAAAAGATGGTTAGTAAAAACCAATTAAAATTAAATAAATTGTCCAAAGCCCCGCATTCCAACAATTGGAGTTGTTTTTCTACATTTGTGTCTCCGGTTGTTTGTTCTAACTTACATTATGTTATAACACCAAAAATTTAGATAGAATTAATTTAATTTCTATAGATTTTTTAATATTAAATCTTGCAATAACATTTTTGGGCTAAATAAAATGTTGAAGCTTTTTCCATTGAAAACAAAAGATGTTAAACTCTTATGAAACTCTTATATAGATTTATAAATAATAAAAAATTATTTATTACATAAGAAGCGTTTCAGAATGTGTTTAAAAGGTTTTTATAACGGCACCTTAATAACTTATAAATTTATGTTTTAATTTTTTTAAAAAAACAATAGCGGAATTTATTTAATGCTTTTTTACCAATCAAGATTGGTATCGATCACAACTCTCTAGCGTCTTCTCTCCACACCAGCACCCTTATACGGGCTGTGCATTTCCGGAGAAAATTACGGCCCTTTCCACCGTGTATACCTGAATTCTGGTACCTAAAAATCCACTTCATATAGTAGTATGCTACTTATAAGGAAAGGTCGGGAAAAATTTCCCCGTTCTGCCGCCCCTTCACGTGTCTAACCACGTCACAAATTTCTAAAAGTCCGTCCATGCACCACTCTAAACACCTTATAGCACACCCCACATTATATGCTCTGAGGCGCTTGGATTACAGGTTGTATTTTTTAATATCCACAACAAACCGTAAGTTTCAGGATTAAAGATATATAATTTTAATGTCAGCAACGTTAATTCATTAATCATGAACATATACCAACATTGGAAAAAAGATTTTTTCTATTTTTCTAAAGATTCATAATGTATAAGTACAATTCAACTATTTTAAAATTTTTTAGCTTTTCGAAAATCAATTTAAATTTTTGAACAGACAAAAGTTCTTAAAAGCACTACAGATCATTCTTTATAAAAAAAGACAATGCTGTAAATTTCTTATTGAAAAAATTGTCGATTTTAGGTTTATTGTAATTGTTTTGAAGTATAAAATCTTACTTTTGTTTTTTTTCTATATTTTTATATTATATTTTGAATCGAATAGATATTTTTAATTACATGTCAAAATAAAAAAGGTTAAATATATCTATAATATTTATCTTGCCAAATATTTATAATAAAATAAAAATCTTATATTGCTCATTTTTTTCACAGATCATCATAATAATATTTTTATAAAATATGTGAAATATTTGGACCAAGTAGATAAAAAGATTTAAGTTTGTTGATGATTAAGATAAGTCAACAAAATATATTTGTTTAGATAAAATTTCACGAAAAGTTTGATAATTTTTATAGAAAAATTGTTAAATATTATTAAAATTTTTATTAAAATAGAAATTCTCAATTTCTTATGATTCATATTTTTGTTTTCATATAATAGTTATTGATATTATAAAGGGTAAATTTATAAAATAAAGGCAAAAAAAGTGATCGCATGAGGGTCCTGAAACAATCAAAATGAAAAAAATATTAATTACAACAATCAAAAATCGCATACTATTTTTTTTGTCACTAAAACGCCTGTACTTATTGATTTTGTACTATTGAACTTGTTTTATTTTATATTTGTGTACACTAAGCGTATATTTTTTAAAAAAGATTTAAAAACACAAATTATTAACAATAAAAATCTCGTATAAAAAAATCTGTCATTCATAATATTAAAAACTTATATTACAACCATAAATACAATTTAAATACAGAAAAGATAACAAAAGTATACAAATACACATGACGACCAATAAGATAAGTCGATTAAAAAAAAACATCGAAATGAATTTTCAAACAGATTCTAATCTTTAGTTTATAAAAGATTACGGTTTTAACAATATATAGCTTATAATATTGTTTTTATGAACTACCTAAATTTTTTATTTTTCCAAATTTTTATAATGTATATTTTAAGATAGATTGTAACTTTGTATTATATTTTTCTAATAAATTATTATAATACAAAAATTGTTGTGGTCTTGCGTAAAGATAGGTTTTCTATGTATTTAAAAAAATTTTCAAATAATTATGACACAAAAATAAACTTTAATGCGCTTTTTTATAAATCAAATGTGTTTAACACAAGTACGCATAATAAAATATTAACAAGAGAGCCAGATCGCTCGACGTTATTTACATTTCATTAATTTTCTCATTCTTTTTTTATACCATAAACATTTAATATGATTTAGAAAGAAATTTTTTTGGAAAGCGTAAAGCTAAAACATATATTATTTGTTTAAATTTGTTGAACTTGTTTTTTTTATAAATTAAACTTTTAATAATGTTTTTTTACATAAATACATCAATTATTATATATAATTCAATAAATATACATTTAATAATTTGTATTTTATAGATTGTAATAATTGTTGCACAAATACCAAGATAAACGATATGTATTAAATACTCAAATACCATGGTTATTTCTTTACGTTTAAAATAAAAAATAAACTTAATTTGAATATATTTTTTGTACCATGATTGAGTTGCCGAAATTCGCGAAAACTGTGCTAAAAACAAAGAAAATCTCTTTAGAAAGACGTATTTTATCTAAATCGAGTATTTATAGTTTGTATCTTCTTTGATCGAGAGAAACAAAATATTTTTCAAAAATCTGTTTCCGAAAAAAACGGAGTAAATTTTAATTCAAATAAGAAAAATTGATTGTTTGGGTTGCGAAAGGATGAAAGAGAATCAATGATGTCAGAAGAAGCACAACAAAATGAAGATAAAGAGAATTTCAACTATTCTAATATCCGTAGCGAACAAATAAATAAATTTTACAACAAAACAATTTTTATAATTTAAATTACTAAAAAGTATTTTTTCATATCTATCAAAATACGAACATAGTAAATATAAATTTTTTTATAAAGTACAAAGTTTTTTGAATATGAATTTCAGCCATTTAAGCCATTTTATCTCTTGTTTTTTTTATTAGAATTTTTTATGTGTAGAAATCTGCGAACATTTTTGTGTATAATATAGTATAAAAGACAAGCAAACCTTTATTTATAATAATTCACAGACAAAAAATAGTACATTTTTATATTTTTTTTGTTGAGTTTCATGTGAATTTCTAACCCAAAAACATTATTATACATATATAACCTCAATATAGAGGCTCGATTTATTTTTACAATAAATTTATATTTTGTATATAAAGTCAAGTTTAAAATCGGTAACCAGAGGAAATAAAAATATGCTATAGTGCCAAAAAGATATATTGATGTTACTTTGTTTATGTCATAGAATAATTTTCACTAATTTAATAAATTATTTTTTATATATGTATGATTGTATTTTTAATTTCTAAAATGTTAATAAATGTTTAATTTTGATTTTTTAAATATTAAAGTTTATTCAACGTTCAATTCAACCATAAAAACAATTGCAAAGCAATACTTTAGTAAATTAAATAATATAAAATAGAGTTTTTATGTGTTAGAAAACGAAAACAATAAAATTTTTGAATATATCAAAATGTTATCTGAAACTGAATGTAGTTTGTTTTATGCAATACAGCAAGATAAAATATTTTATATCCTATTTGTACAAAATTCAACTTGTAGGTATCTGCAGAATATTACTATTTATCAACATGTCAAAAATATGACCTATTTTTAAAAATTATTTATCAATAAAGATTGTAACAAACCTCTGCTCGAAATAAAAATCATAGTTTTTTTTAGTATTTCAATAAAGAATTTTTTTTTTTAGGTTTGAATTAGAAGCTATAAAGCATAAGAAATGATCAGTGAATTTTTTGCATAAAAAACATATATAAAAGCTCAGAAAAATTAGAATTTTTATACATTCCTAATCTAAAAATATGTAGCATAAAATAATGCCTAAACAGCGAAAACAAAATTTAGAAAAGTTATTAAGATATTTATATTTGTTCTAGTTAGTGCTACTGCTTCTTGATTTTTTTCTCATTATTCTCTACGGTATTTTAATATATATATGATTTCTAAACATTTATCTGGATCCAATGATGACAAAAGAATAAAAAAAGAACAGTATGCTTTAAAAACAAAATCAAATATATTCTACTTTCAAAAGCAGCATCGGAAAAAACTTAAAAGAATATTTTGAATCTTCTTAGTTAACAGTTATTACTTAAAAAATGTACTATAAGATCTAATTTAGAAACATTTCATAACTAACTGCTGAAGTTGACAAAGAATTTTTACCTGTTTTTAAAAGAAAAAAATCTACAAAACATTTAATACAACTATCACTAACGCATTATAAAAGAAAAAATTCATATTTAAATTTTTCTGCGGACTACTTAAAAACTTGTTTAGGACACGCATTTTATTAAATCTAGCATATATGAGAGACTTTAAAAGCAAAAATGTAAAAACTTATAACCGATTATTTTTTTGTACTAAAAAATAAGGCTATAACCGTCTATTTAAAGATATTTTCAATTTTCTAACAATCAATAAAAATAGTAGAAAAACTATTTAAATAATCAGGGTTGGATGATCCAGGGCTCGTGAAAAAAACTTAGAAATGTTTATGTTTGTTGAAAGTATTTTTATATTCTAAAATACACTATTTATAGGCAGTATATCGTATAATGCGAAACAATGTAAATGTTGAGCCAAGGATTGCATGAAAAGTGTTGATATATATCAGATTACGATCGGTATTTTTACACACATTATGTCAATTAGGTCATATTATCAGACAATTTTACAGCTTTCGATAACGACTAACAGGACTTCGATCAATCTTATGTGCCATTACCAAGCATCAGGGACTCATGCAATCTGAGGTCCAGATAAATTGGTTGCTACAACCATCAACATATATCCTTTTAAATATATAGAAAATAGAATGATTACAATTTTTTAGCATAGATATTTGGAAATAACAGAAATTCGTGCAGGTCAGAAAAAATTTAAAACATATCATATTACCTTTATATATTTTAAATATCGAATTAATATTTTCTAATGATTAAATTGAAAAAAACCCTCTAAACGTTTATTTCAACAAATTCGACCAATTTTCTTTCAGATTTTTTGAATTTTTTTCAAAAATTATGCCTAAAACTTTCACTATTACAAACATAAACACAATATTATAATAGGTAATATGTTTAAATAGATGTATTAATTATCAGTTAAATCTTGAAATATAAAATACACATATTATTCAAGTAATAATTTTTTCAATCAAAAAAATAATGTGAAATTTCCTAAATTATTAAAATATTTTTTCTTCAAATATATCAATAATTTTATATCCCTTCATACCTCTAAATATATACGTTTACACAACAAAATAGTTGTATATATTTATAAGTTATAAATTTAATTTGGTGTTTAACATCTAAAATTATATTTTTTTCAAATTATTTACGACAGAAATTTTTAATATTAAAAAATCTAGTCTGATTATTTTTTTCATCACAATATTTTTAAAATATTATAAAATAGCTATCTTTTTTTATATAGATTCTTTTTTGTGATTTGGTGTTTTTTAATTCTATTATCGGCATAAATTTATCGTAATTATAAAAATAACATTAATATTGTGGTATGAAGCTCTTCCCTCGACCCCATATAATAAGAAAAAATATGAATACTTGAGTTTTCAAATAAGATAAAACAAGAAATCATGTTTTTAGGAAACAGGAATTTTAGAAAAATTTCAATTAAAACAAAATATCTTAAAAACACAAAAGAAATCTAAAGTAGAACGCCAAGAAGCCCGATATTAGCACGAAAACGGACCAAAGTGAATGGAAAAAGAGGGTTACAATTACTATTATACTAAAAGCTAATAAAAGATTCAAGACATTTAATTTTGAGAAAATCTGTATGATCAAATTTTTTAATTATTTATTCATATTCTGGTAAAATCGCATTTGGATCTAGTTTATTTCTAATTATAAAATATTTAAATCGCAAAAAAAGACTTTGATTTCTAAAATTACCAATGTTTCATATTTTTTTATGTCTTGTTCTTGTTTTTTATTATGTTTTAATATCTAAAACCTAATACTACACTATTAAAATGTTGGATTTGTGTATGATGTTTATATTTTAATTTTTTGATTTAATTTATGAATTTTAAAATAAGAAAAGAATAAGAAAAAAAATACTTTTATAAATACAAAGTTTAACACATAGAGTTATCAATAATATGATCAAATTTAATATTTATAAGATTTCAGATATGGATGTATAATTTGACAATTTCATGTTAAAAATATCAACATTGTTTTATTTATTCCTTCTTAATTGTTTTGATGTTTTGTAAAATAACTATTTTCTTTTTTTTAATCATTTGAAGTATCTTCATTTTTAATATATTTGTCGTTTATGTAGCATTTTTATTTTATTCTGTTGCTATTATAACTATTCAAAAAATATTTACCCAGAAATAAAAATTCAAGCATGTTTTTATACAGTAATTTAAATTTTATGTAATGTTTTTTGCTTATTATCACCAATTATAAATATATGTGATTACAATCATCTATATGTAGACAATGTATTTTTACAACATATAATTTGTTTAAATTATATTTTTTTTATATACATTGCCTAAATCTTAGCTTGATACTATAGTTTAAAAAGGGTTTTAATAATTTTATCCAGAAATTTCCTCTATTTACAGGAATTAATGCTATACATGAAAAACTGTTTCACAAATGCGCTTTTTAAAATATTTTTTGTTTAAATTTATTACTGTCAAATAATAACTGAGCATACTTTCTACAAAAAAGTGATTTTTACGTTCAATATTAAAGGTTCTGTAACCAATCATTATTTACAAACATTCTTTTTCAAAAATTTTAAAGCGTATTCGTGAACGAAAAGTTTAGATTAAATAATTTCACACATGAAAATACAAAACCTATGTTTTTTTATTGGAGATTATATCTTGAAAGTCAATTTTTTTCATGATCAAACCTTACTCTTCTATTCTCATTGTTTTTAAAAAATAAGTCATAAAAATCTTTATATCAGAATTTACTTTTTCCTTATTATAATATTTTAAAACATACATTTTTCAATTAAAAAAAATAATTTATGAAATAAAAATTTTAAAACATTAACACATATTTGTAGTCAATAAGTTTTTTTAAGATAGAACAAACATATTTATTTACACCGTCACTTTTAATTAGTGAGAAAGTTAAAAATTAACATCATCATATAAATGAAAGATTATACTTTTGAAATGAAAAGGGTGTTATATTTATAAAAAAAAAGAAAATTCATATAATATCTGTGTATCACATTTAATGAATTTAATTCTTACTAAAGATAATCAAAAATCATTTTAATCATTGTCATAAAAAATTTGGTTTTTTAGAGAAGAATTTTACCTTCAAAATAAAATTTAATTTATGATATGAAACTAATACAAAAATTTCATGATCAACTAACTTTGTGTCTTTGTGTTTCATCATTAATTCTTGCAAAAAAATCATATATTCTTTTATTCATAGGTTCCAAAGTAAAATTTTTTGGTTGTGTTTATATTTTGTAAATTGTCCATATACTTTAATCATATAGCTATTAACTTGTTTTTTTGCTGAATCTAATAGTTTTTGTAAGTAATATATGTTTTTTTTAACATAATTGATTAAAATCATAGCCCAGATTAAGGGTTTACAAATTTTATTTTTTGCGCATTTACTAATAAAAAATTTTCAAAAAGGTTCGTAATTACAATAATTTTTTTTATCTTTATTTTTTAAAAAAAAATTCCATGATTAATTTGGTTAATTTAAAAATTATCCATTTTTTATGTTACTGTATTTTTGGATTTTTTTGCGTATATATTCTGTAGATGACGAAATCCTGAGCACTTCAAGCGGAATCATTATTAAGCCTTCTTTTATTAAAGAATGCGTGATAATGTTTTTACATAAAAAATTTGTAAACAAAAATGCTATTTAAATATACTTCCCGAAGAAAATTGATATGTTATATTTCACAAAACAATATAAATATTCGTGATAAACGAATTTTCAAGCATATAAATTCAATACAATGATTATTTTACATTTTTAAAAAAGGTTACTGGTTTCGGATGGTTTTATATCGGCGTTCATTGTAATAAAATCGACCTAGACGATCATATATAATTGAACGCAGTATTTTTTTTATTTTTTCGTTGGCCCTTTTTATCATTTTTTCATGAAACTTTTGAAACAAATGCGAACAAATGAGTATAATTTTTATCATTATTATTTTATGAAAACGTCATTTGTTTAATCGATGTGTTTTTTGTTCAATTTTTTTTATACAAAACAAAAAAGGTTATTTTAACAGATTTGAGAAGCAATATTTTATAAATTTAAAAATTTTTAATTTTTTTAGAAATATGATTAAACTCTTTTATATCAATTATAACACTGTCTAAATATTCATAAGAAAACAAAATTAATATAAATCCGTATTTCATCATCATAAGGACTAATTGAAGCTTTTTTTTAATGCTTATATGAATTTATAACAATTTTTTTAACATTATTACAATTAGATTTATATCCGAAATGATGTGTAATATAAATAAACGAAAAAAGTTTCACGTAATTTTATACCTTAGCATGAAAAAAAATTAAGAAACATTTTAAACTTACAAAGAAGTCAAATATTTAGTATACATCTGTGAACAATAAATATTAAAATAGAACTATCAAACTTTCATAATTGAGAAAAATGATGTTTTAATTTCCGTTATATTACTTTTATTGCAAACGAAGTATCATAAAAAAATTGCTTTGATACTCTATGAATTAAAATTTAGGAAAAATTTTGTTATGAAATTTGGCGTGAGTACAATATTATAAAATTTATAAAGTTTATATGCAATATAAAGTTATGCCTCTTTTTTTATCGAAAAAAAACACTATATATTTGTTTTTATTTATTATACGTATTTAAAACATACTATCTAGATTAGTTTTAGTCAAATTTCTGTGTTGTTAAGAATTTTTTTTAGTATAAATTTACATGTGAAATGATAGTTAAACAAGATATATGTTTTTTGAAAAATTAGATCAGTTTTCAACATAAAAAAACATCATTTTTTTTTAAATAATGTTCTCTGTGTAAACTTTTTTATAATTTGTGTCACTATATTTTCTGTATTAAAAAGAAAGAACATAATCTTGTGAGCTTGCTATATACGCAAAGAATCTTATTACGAAATGTAGAAAGTAATCAATGAAGATTTTTAAATAGTTAATTAGATGGCGTCATAAACAAAGAAGAGACAATTAGATATATAAACTAATAAGTAAAGAAGAAGGATATATAAAGATTGATTAATAGATAGAGAAAAAATGTGAAAATGTTATAATAATATGCAGTAGATCTAGTCCCGATTTTTAAAAAAAGTTTAAATATAAACAGGCAAAATTTTACATTAGTTTTTACTTTTTTTATAATACCACTATTTTTTATATTATGTCCACAAATTTAAAAGAAGTAACATATTCAAAACAAAAATATGGTTATTTTCTTAAGTGTTGTTAGATATCATATCAGATCCATGGTTTTGTAGAAGCAGCAGTGGTTTTGTGTTATTTTTGTAATGATAGTATCTTATATTATCGCGATTTTTTATCAATACTATCTTTTTAAACATCAAAGTTTTCGATGTCTAAAAAATGCTTTTATAATTATTCGAGTATATAAAAACATAAGATACATACAAAAACACAAAAAAACATATTAATTGTTTGAAAAGATGAAAAAATTACAGAAATTATCTATTTGATTTGGTTTGTAAGTGATAATTATAATACCGAATTAGTAATAAAGTCATTTACTTCAATCACTAGTTCCACAAATAACAGCTTAAGAGGCATAAAGAGTCTTAGACATAACCAAAATGTTTTTGTTTACCATTTTCTATGACTTTTACACACACAATATTGAATCGGAATATAATTAGTGCATCAAAATTTTGATATTTATGTTTGTTATGATACATGTAACAAAAGAATCAATTGAATATTTATTCATCATTTATACTGTGATTTTAATGATTAAAAATATACTGAAATGTAACATTTTTTTTCTAGAAAATGATTGAATATATATAAAAATTAGATTTTTTATTGGTTTTGTGGTCAATATATCGGTATAGCTATTTTATGTTGGGTTGTAACTTTGAACTAATTAATGAATTTTCGTTCATACTATCTTTTATCGAAGAATGTTGTTTAGTTTATTAAGTATCGATGTTTCTTTTGTAATGTTCAAATTTTTTTTTCTTTTCTTGTTTTTCGTACTTTCTAATGTGGCCTTGAAAGAGCGTGTTTTACTGTAATAAAATTATCTAATTTATTCACTATAAACATACATTTAATTTAATTGGCGATTTATAAATTATTCATTATTTAGTTGTAGCCTAACATAGTTTAAGATTTATTTGGATGCTGAAATATTATGGTTTTTCAAAATGTATAACAAAAAATACATTCGAGCAATTGATTTCTAATTTACACATGTAATTATATTTTAGAATATTATATAATGCCTCGACAAATTTTATTCAAAGGAAAAATATTATCACATGCTTTTTTGTACAAATATTAATTGCATTTTTTTTAAAAGGTAAAAAGATGTTTATTGTTTTTATCACATGTATGTTTGACATTACCCTATGATGGTTTTTTATTTTTGAATAATCACCATGATATTTTTACTATACTTCTTTAAAATGAAAAGCTGTAAATAAAAATACAAAAAATAAGAAAAAAGAATTTATTTTTTGAATTAAAAAATTAAGAAGTTGTTTTTAATAGATTTTATATACTGAACAACTCACAAAGGTGCGTTATTTTTTCTGTTAATTTTGCAAAATGATGATATATATGCGTATTCAAGTTTTTTGTTTTAAATGACATGATCCAAAAACAAGAATTATTGTATTATAGAATGTTTTATAATAGCTTAACTGCAGTCCGTAAAGTCTTTTTTAGATTAATTAGTCACCACTTAATTATATAATAAAAAACACTGTCGTAGTGATTTCTAATAAATAAATACAGAAAAGATAACTAACATAAAGTTTGATAATATTTGATTTTATTAGGTATTGTTGATTTCTTAAAATCTGTGTGTTTTTACTAGATTCGTTATCCAGACACCCTTTCATTATCTTCTTCTTCAGCAAATCTACTGCCTATTTAAGTTACAATTTGATCTATATATTCATTAAAGATTTTCAATATTTTTAATTTGTGAATTTAAATCTTTTATACATCATTAAAATGTGTAAATAATGGATATTAAGCTTCTTATTAATTAATTGGTTGTTTTTACATGTGTTAAATATTGGAAATTTATAATTAACATTATAACAATTATTTGATGCGACAAGTTTAATATAAGATTACTTATATTTTTAAATACCAATAATCAGATTTTATTATGTCTAAAGTAGGCATATTTTTGTCTGAAATTTATTGAAACAGAACATACTAACTTTTGATTTATTAAAAATTGGATAGTAGTACTATCCTGTCTTAGCTTTCTTATATAAAAGAAATGATATAAACTAAACATTGACTTTTAAGTTCTACATCCATTCTTGTCTTAGATACTATACTAATAAAAAATTTCATTGAAATGATAAAGTTATTCAAAACTTGGACCAATAATAATTTGCAGATATCAAAAATTAGATAAAAAAAATATAATTTTAGGTTTAGGTTTTGAAAAAAAAATCCGATGATATGCTTACAAAAAACTACAGGGAAATAAAAGTGTGATATACGCAAATAAATAATTTAGATGATTATCTATAGGTTTTTTTTTGGAAGTTCCACATTCAAGCAATATATGGCTATTCCTATTTGCCATAAAATCAAGAATGATCAAGGCATTAAATCAATTCTTGTGGGAACAAGCTATAATTATACAAAAATGTACGAATAAACATATAAGATGGGTTAAGAATATATATACACATAATAATTCGCATTCAAACCACCTTACTTACGGGTAAGGGTGTCCTAAGATCCTAATGCAAAATATTTTTCAACTTCTCTTGTACATTCCTTTCTATACCAAGGTATAGATCATAGAGTTGTCTAAAATCTGTATCATAGTACTATTTATAAAATGCATGGCTTTAAAAAAACAAATAAAATTATAAAACATTTATTTTACATCTTAACTTATCCAGATCAAAAAGGGAAATACAAAAAATCGATTCGTGTTTTCAAAAAGTTTTCAAAATAAGTATTTTAAATAATAAAATTCATATTTACAATAATACTTAGGATAGATTATTACAAAACGAAATTTTACCAAATGTAGTAGGATACTATATTTTATTAGACGCATCATTTGTAATTTTTTTTTGATTTATGCTATTCAATAGAATTAATACAATAAAGAATTAATTTGCAATAAATAATGCTTAAAGAAAAAAATCATATCATTTATAATATAATATTGTGTAGAGCAGAATGTATAATTGTTTTTTTTATAATAAATATGCAAATAAATTAACTATGTTCACTATATATCTTGTCGATTCAGCTTTGCACACCATATTGCATTTATATGATAAATAATTGAACCTTGTGAGTTTTTTTTGTCTTTCTGTTTTACTTTTCTCTTTTCTCTTGTTTCTGTGAATTTATCTGTTTATCTTAGGTCGGCCATAGATAGTCCGCATCTTTGAAGAAGATTGGATCTCGAGAAATTTAAGACAATTTTTTTTAAAAAAGACCTAGATAAGTCTTATTCACGAAGACATATAAACTATATATATGGATTATTTTGTTATCAGGTTATTGTTTCTTCTATATATTTTTAAAAAATATTTTTTTTATTTAATAATAAAAATATTTGTTTATAGCTAAATTTTTTTTCTTAGAAAACCCACTTGATTTATTACATTGACATTTAAACTTCTTGTTTTTACTTAATAGTTTTTTATGTATTAAATATTCAAAAAATTTATTAATTTGTATAATATAAATATTCTTGTAAAGTCTAGCAATAAATCAACTTAAAAATTCGATATATCAAATATAATAGTTTTACATGTTAAGTTATTTGGTTACATTTTTGATCTGGGTAAAATTAAAACTCAAAAAATTATCAATATTATATATAAAATACAAAAAAACAAATTCAAAACTGGTTTATATAATAAAAAACAAAATATAAAATTTCAAAATACATCATCTATTTTATCTGCTTCAAATGTTTCATCATCATACAAATCTTTCAAGAAACTGAATTCATAATTTTCTTTTATAACATCAACAATATCCGACATAAAAACTGTTTTACGTTTGTTTTCTTTGCATTTAGATAGACACTTGCCAATAAATTTATTAAATAGCACTTGTGATCCCTCATTTAATGCTTGAATTTCATTTGCTGTTATGGTTTGCAAGTCTTCATCGCATTTAATTATTTTTTTTGTCACAGAGATTGGAATTATCGGATCTGATTTTACTATATTTATAATATATTTATCTGTGGTTTTATTAGGTGCACCAGTTTCGGAAATTAAAAAATGTTTTTCACTTTCTATTTCGCTTTCGTTCGATACAAAATCATCTAAAAATGCATCTTCGGCGTCATTTTCGGCATTTAATTCTTTTTCCAACACCAATTCTGCTTCAATGTTTCTATTATGCACAATTTTTTCGTCATTTACATCCAAAATAATTGTTTCGTTGTTGCTCTTAGCATTTTTACTTTCATTTTCAAAACCAGAAAATTCATTTACATTGTTTATTTCATTGCATTGTGTAGTTAAAGAAATCTTAGTTTGCTCTAATTCATTTTTCTCTTTTAATTCTTGAATATCTTCTTTTTTATTACTCATGGGTGGCAGATTTTTAAGAATTTCATACTGTTACACAGCAATTTTTTTGATATTAAAAACTAGTTATTTTATAGTTGAAATGTTTTATGGCATATTACTATTTGCAAGATTTTTTCTATTTTCGTGTTATATAGCAAAAACGTTTCGAAGTGTTTTTGAATTTCAAAGTCTCGTTTAAAAGAAAAAATTACTAGATGAATGCAAAAATATTTAATTTAAAGTTATGAACATAAAGTTTATTTGCTTTTCTCTTTTATGTTTTAGCTGCAATTTAAACACCACACCATTGATTAAATTTCTATGGCTAAAATTGACCGTTAATAATTTTAATAGCAATGATCGACGAAAAAATTACGTATGGCGAGTCGACAACACTTCTCGCAATATTAAACATGGAGTGGGATTATATAACAATAAAGCATTTATACAAGATGTTGAGTCCGTTTAACGTACAGAACGTCAAAATTTATCTGACAAACAATGGCAAAAAAGAAATCGAATACGAAAACGAGTTCGGCCCGCGTATTTGCCAAAGAAAAATCGGAAAAAGTAAACAAGACGAATTTGTAGAAGAAGAAAAAAATAGCCGAAAACATAACTAAAAAGCAAAGAAATAGAAGGAGCTGATGATGAAAATGAGAATGAGGAAACCTCAAACTACGGTCACAATGAGAATAAAGATGAAAAAAATGTTACACTCCAAAATGACGAAGATGCGAGAACAGAAGATAATCAAAACAAAACTCGAGAAAAAAATGATAATTATAATGAAGACGAAAAGAAAGTAAATAATGATGATGAAAATGGCACCAATTGCTCTGGCGATTTAAATAACATAGAAGAATGCGACGATAACAGATCTGATGAAATCACCACCGCAATTTTGGAGTACAAACATGCTAGACGAGGTTATTATATTGGTATTGCAGAGTTCAAACTTCAGAAAGATGCTGAGAATGCCTATGAATACTTAGACGGAAGCGAAATTCCAAACACTGGTATATATATCGATTTAAGATTTATACAGCCTGACTATATTGATAAAAATCTTCACAGCGTTGTAAGCGAGCAAAATCATCAATCTGATTCAAAGAAGTCAAAAAATTTGCAAATTAATAATATACAAAAAGAACAAAGTAATAATGAAAATGTAGAAAATGTTATTGGTGACTTGGAAAATTCACAGGCAGAAAAATCAGAACAAAGCGAAGCAGATGATATAACACAGGGAGAAAATGAAAAATCTGATATTTTAGAGGAAGATATTGCCAAAGATATTTTAGATGTATCACATGAAGATTCAATTGACAATGCTGAAGAATCAAATTCTTCTACTTTCAAGAATGAAATCATCGATGCTGACGAAAGCAATTCAAGTTTCTACGAATTCAATTTCTTCAAAGAAATGAAGGAAAACGATATCGGATGGGAAGGCGGGTCCAAAAGAGATAGATTTATCGACAAATTATTTGAACAAGAAGAATACGATATCAACACAGCAGAAAATTTGATAGACTTAAGTGATGAGTTTGACGAGAATGGTAATTATATAAAACGAAGAAAGCGAAAAGATAAAAAAGCGAAAAAAAAAGATAACGAATCAGATAAAAGAAAAGGTAAAAAGTCTAAAAATTCTAATATAGACGAGAAAAAAAATATAACTGATAAATTAAAAATTAAAACAGCTGAAACAGATTTTGCAGATATAATATCTGATAAAGAAATTGTCAACCCAGATATTAATATTGCTGATAAAAGATTCGAAAAGTTGTTTACAGATAAGGAGTTCGCTATCGATGTTTCTAGTAAGAAATTCAAAACTGATAAGAGCCTAAGAGATATCATGAAGGAAAGAAGAAACAGGAAGCAACAAAATACAGACACAAAATGATTCCTAAAGCATATTTCTTGATATTATAAAACAACTTTGTTTAAAAAATTTTTTATGAGAATTTTAAATTTCTTTATTTTAAGTATACATTTTTTTGGAACAGATATTTTTCAATTTCTAGCAATATATTAGTTTCTTAAAACACAGAGTCACAGCATTTACAATTTAACCGTAATGTATCTTAACATTTGTTCACAATCCCTTGAATTTATATGCTACTATTTTATTGAAATAAATCCTGTCAGTTACTTTTTTTTGCCTTATATGAGTATCCATTTTTAGACTAGATCTTAATTAAACATAAATAATGCTCAATGGTTTGATAAAATGTTTGAAATAAATCAAATAGTGTTAAATAGAAATAAAATAATAGAAGAATTCATCTGGTTGGATGTACGAGGCAAATCACAAGGTTTTTTCGACTTTTAAATTTTAGAAATACAAAAGAAATGCTCAAACACTCTATCAACTTTAGTAGATAAAGATATTCAAATTTTTTTCTTTATCGATAAACACCAATAAACAATAAAATGCAAATCAAATTCAAACACTTCAATAATTAATATGAAAAATGACAATTAACCTAAAAAGTACAAAAACATCAATCTTTGTATATTGAAAAATAAGAAAAAAAAATCATATGCGATAAAATTCTCGTTGAGAAGTACTTTATCTAGTTGAAATAAATATGTTTACAATTAAAAAAAAGTTTACAATTTTTATTTATCTTCAGTTTTTTTATCAAAAAAATTATGTTGTTTAAGAATATACAAGACATAATTTTGGTTAAATGTAAAAATTGTATGAATAGTAACAGGTGTAAATTTTAGTATGAAATTTGAATATAATTTACAAAAATAAAATAATTAATAAATTAAAAGTTACATAGAATGCATATAAGCAAAAAACTAAAAATAAGTTTGATACAATCAGGAAACAATTGTTTCAAGGGATTTTCTCAATTATGACTATTTTATAATATTCGTGATGTGTTACACTTCAATAAAGGTTTTTTTTATATTTAACAGATAAATAATACTATTTTAGGCAAATCGAAAAAATTGATTCGTTCTTATTTATATAAAACACTTGGTTTGTTACAATATATCTTCATTTTCAAAAAAAGTAAATAGATCTTAAATTAATGATGTCAACATATACATTATTTAGAATTCAGTTAATAAGATTGATTTTAATTTTTTTCTTTATCTATATGATTTAAAAAGATGTTAAAAATGGAAAATATGAAAAAAACAGTAAAGTAAGAATGAGTAACTTTGTTATACACAAAAAACATATAATTTTTATGAAAAAAACGGTTGTTTAATTACCTATAATATGTCAACTATTACCAGTATTATTTATTTTAGTTACTAATTAGTTCTATATTTCACAATGTGTCTTATAAAAAATCTTTTAATTTTTAATAAAAAAAGATACTTCCTATAGTTTTAATATTAAAGTTTTGACAAAGTATTTTATTAAATAATACTGATGTAATTATAGCATATTCGAGAATAAAAAAGTCAAAATAATGATTAAATAAACAAAAAAATTATAATTGTTTCTAAAAATAAGGTAGAAAAGTAAAGTTAAATTTACAAATAAACTAAAACACACTTTTCATAACAAAAAGACAAAGTATTTTAATCCATAAATAAGATCACCTAAATGCAAAATATTTTTTTTATATAAATACATTAATAAAAACTAGTCAAATGAATTATTTTTGATCAAAAATTATTGAAAAACAGAATTAACTTTTATATCTATAAAATAATTTGCATTTAGAGCCAGGTCATCATATTTGAGTAAATTTTTTATATCCAGATATTTATTATTAAATTTACTTATATCAATTGTTTTTTTTATTTCCTAAGTATAAAAACTAAGCAAATATTTATTCACTCTTCTATATGTTTCATTATATATTACCAAAAGTCTACCAAGCCAAAAATTACAGAAGAAAACTAAAGCCCCTAATTTGCGGTTTTTTTAAAAAAAAACTGTTCAAACACAGTCCATGTTACAAAATTACCGTAATAATATTTAAAAAAATCGGATAACGCAATTTATGCAGAGGAAATAACTGTAACTTCTTAAGCCTTAATGTGCAGTCAGTAATTTTTTTCATTCAAAGTTTTACAATGCATAACTAAATTCAATAGCTTATGGTTTTCCATTTCTTAAAAAAAGTTTCAATTCAAAATAGAATAGAAATGTTAGCATACTAATGTTTATATTACAAATATACATTATTATTTTAAAGAATGTTATAAAAATTTACCTTATAATTTGAAAGAAAAATTGTAATGGTATGTTTGATTTGTATCTATATATTGCTGTAAATAAGAATCCATTCATTTATTTAACATTTTTTAAATATGATTTAATGATTAAAAAGAAAAATAAACTAATACTTCTTTTAATTTTGTTACTATCTGTTCATCACAGAGATAATACACAAAAACTAATAGATTCAATAGATTTTACCAATTGTATTTGTGATGATATTCCTCAGACGGCGAGTCTTCACGAATATCTTGGTTGTTCGAAGTGTAGGATTTTTGTTTATGCATATAATATGAAATAATAGTAACAAATATGTTCAAATATGTTTCAAAAGAATAAAAATTTGTAATTATTAGCTATTATATTTATTAATAGTATTCTTTACACTTCCTTTTATTATATATTGTTGACTGATTTCTTCTTACGTTTAAAATGTTTATTAGATATATATAAATTTATGGGTTACTGAAGTGATCTTCTGAATAACCTATCGATCATTCCCTGTTTTCGCAATAAAATATCTTAGCCTCACAAACATTGCACTTAAACCGTTTAGGCTGATGATCTGTGTTTTCTCTCACAGTATTACATTGAAATCACTTGCTCGTAATCTCTTCAGCTTCAAAATAAAATTTAATCTAGTTTTAATTTATGTACTAATATCCAATTTTAATTGTTAATGACGTTTTGATTTTTAAAGTAAAACAAATTTTTTAAACTTAAATAATAAAACGAAAAAAAAATTAGAGTGCATAAATTTTTTATTATATGTTATTGACACATAATAAAGAACTTTTGTTGTTTATAAAGACTTTCTTGTTTTTTAATTCTTTATTTCTATAAAAAAATATGATTTTTTGCAATATTTGTCACAAAGACTATTCCGGCATTCTATAAGTGATAAACGCAACAATAAAATACTGTTCAGTTTAGCATATCACAAAAAAATGAATCAGAATCTCTAAACAAATTCGATTGAATGAATAATTTGTGTTCTCGTAGGATCTAACATGGTCCAAGTATATAATCTTTTCTGGTCGAGAACAAGTTAAGATTATATATGTATGTACAAAAAACCATACACAAACGAAAAATAAACAAACTTCTATAATGGCAAGGGTGCTCACAATCTCTAATGCTTTAAATTTCTAACCTCTCAAGTCCATGCTTTTTTTAACCAAAGTATATATCATAGAACGATTCATACTTTCAATTAACAGAGATTTGTATCATACTGTAATTTTTGCTAATCTAATATTGTAATATCTTTTCACGAAGCAAGAAAATAAATTTATTTTTTGGTAAAAATATATAGAATTTAGCAAAATTTCCGATGAATTTGTAAAATAGTAAAATTTAACTAAATATTGAAAATAATAAAAATATATCAAAACAATAAAACATATATAATTTTTATTGGAAAAACGTTTGAAATAAAGTGCAATAGCAGATTTTAATTTTAAAATTCGGATAACGATAAAAAAATATAGATACAAAAAGTTTGTATAAGTAAAAAATCGTTTAAAATTTTAAATATCTGTATGAAATGATCTCTTAGTTTGACTGATTAAAAAGAACAAAGTAATCTTTTTCTTTTTTAAAAGTTTATCATTATAATATATATAAATAATATATTCAATAAATATTCACAAATATGGCAAAAATTGTTTCCTAGTTCATGTTATAAATGTTCCAATGCCCAATGCGTTCGCAGCAAACTTTGAGAGTCGAATCAAACCACAATAATTTATAAAAGTGTTACAAAAACGTTCTGATATTGCAATTATCGTTATTCTTTTCGCACAATAAAACATTAATATTTTAAGAGCATATTCGAAAAAAAATAGTACAAAATTTTCGACATTTCTGTTAACAATTATATTATTTTATTGGATAAAGGCAATTTAATTATGGTTTTATATGAAAAATTCTTTAATTTGCATTACATACCATTATGATTTTATTGAATTTAAGCAATAAATGTTAAATATCTTTCTTTAAACCAACAAAAAGCCTCAATATTTTTTCATTATTCATTGTGAACTTTTATTAAAAAAATATTAAAATACCACCATAGAATATAAATACCAACAAACTGATAATTATAAATAAACCAAATATCGATATTTATTTCAAAATCATAGTTATTTAACAAATCAATTTAAAATTTAGCATAGCAATAAATAACTTTTATTAAAGTCAAAGAAAAGTTAACCGAGATATATTATACAAATAAGCTAAAAACAAATAATTTTGCCTTTTTCTCTGTTTTTTCAACTTTCTTAGGTAATAATATTTAAAAAAGAATTTAGACTATAAAAGAAACCATATAAATCATTAGATCAATATAATTTCTAATTACATTAGAGAAGACCCCAACATATTCAACCAGATTTTTCATGTTTATCATAAAATATTTTGATATTTGTGCAAAAATTCTTCACCACGTTTTTAAAAAATTTTATTTTATATACTTTAACTAATATATATGTTTCATTCGCATTATAATATAGATAAAATATTATTTAAACTATTTATGAAACATACGATTAGAAAAAAAATTAAAATTATGTATATTTAAATTTCAAAATAGCATCGGTTTATTTTATGAGTTTTTTATATTCTTTATAAAAGTCTAACCTTTCACAATAAAAATAAATATGTTATAATGTCTTCTATGCTGCTTTAAGATGCAAATTTATCTTTTAGCAATCTTTAACAATAATTTAAAAATTTGCCAGATGTTATTTGAAATTATAGAAAAAAAAGTGTGTTTTTTTCCACCTTCAATAAATTTTTCTGTAAATTTAGAAAATACAATATATTTTAGTTCTTATAAAAACACTTTTTCAAAATATCATTAAAATAATTAACATGTATTAATAACGATTTTTACTCTTAAAACACGTTTTAGAATTTTTTTAATAATTTATTAGCAAACTTTATAAATTATAATTTTTAACCAAACAAAAAAAAACAAAACTAACAAAACATTTTGGCCACTTATAAAAATAAATAAGCATTTTTTGTATTACTTCATTTGATAGAAAAATTAAGAATCTGTAAAATGACTATTCTAACAATTAATTGTAAATTATGTTAAATTTGTGCACTTTAAATGTTACTATACAACACACTATATATTTTACAGTTGTTTTAAACTATTAGTCTGCTTCTTTTGTACTTTTTAAATATATTTTCAATGACTACAAATATACCAAGATATTTTTTGGTTAATATAAATGCTTAGTATTGCACAAGCAAGAAGAGAAACTAGTGTTTTTGCACATAAGCTTGTTTGGGACCCATTTAGATAACACGAAAATTTCTTTTTTGATCTTATAATAAATGTTGTAAAGTAATTCCTAAATTATGAAAATGCTCCAAAAAGAGAATGTAGAAATTTCGTAATGTTAAATATATCACAGCGACTTGCATCAAAAAATATGAAATATTCAAATTTTGAAAATATCTTGAATATTCTTATTGATTTAGACGTTATTCAAAAATTTAAATAATTATAGTAAAAATGTGTATAAATAATCTAGTGTTTTATCTATTATTTCGAATAATGCTAAAAAAATGCTTTTTTAGTGCTTTCTCTATGAACCCATGGCAAATGAGTTTTTAGAAAATCAGCACAAATTTATACTTTCAAAAAGACCAAATGTTTTTATCACAAATTTTAACTTCTTATAATAGCGAAGCAACAAAAAGTTTTTACAAAATATAGTCTCTATAAATTATATTTTTATAATATGATAGAGAAAAGATTATTTTTTATAAATTTTTAATAATATACATGTTTTTATATTTTATTCTTTTTTTTACAAAACACAAAAAAAAGTATATTTTAAATCTGAAATTACATCTTAAAAAATTTTTTGCTTTAAAATTTGTAGTTTAATTGTTTTTAAATACTAAAAAAAGACAAAATTTGATTTGGTACTGCGGTTTTCCGCGAAGAACTATTATAATTATTTAATTGAATTATAAAGACGATTTCATATAAAAAATATTTATTGGTAAGTTTTTTTTGACCAAAAAAAACTTGAATAAGATATTTTTTAGTTACCACATTTCTTTTTGCTGTTGCAGGAAGGGGTTTAGTTAAATTTTAGGAAGTACTCTACAATATTCAGAATACGTATCGAATTTACTGAACCCGATTTGTTCTATTTATTAACCTCGTCCCTTTCCTGGATAATTTTAAACTGGTTGAAATAAAAAAAATTGATATTTTTTTGGGGTATAATTTATTTATATTTATTCTTTATATTCTGATTTCTTTCTTGATTTTTCATAACAATATAAAAGTAAAAAAAATCAAGAATAATAATCAAAAAAAGTAAAGAATATTACACTAAAAAAAATTAATATTAATTTTGATCTAATGAAACATTAATGGTGCCATACTTATAAACAGGTTTTTCTGAATTGTATGTATGGTCGTTCCAAAATTGTTTTTTAATATAGAATTCGGGAATTAAAATTTAATGTTTTATTTTTGCAACCACACAGTTAATTTATTGCTTCTGACCGATTTAAAAAGGCCCGGTCCTGATTGTTAGATGTGAGAATGTCCTAAACAAATATTTTTTATAATAATTTTAATATTTAATATTAGCAATATTATTATTTAAATTTTGTATTGTCGTATGTCCGGTGTCCAATGCCATACTTGATGTATGTATTGAAAAGTGACACCTCGTCGGACCGACTTATTATGTGCCTGTGACCATCGGCCTGGCCACAGGACTTTAAATTTGGTAAGGTACCAGGTCTATTTGGTGGGTCCTGGTACCGTGGATATATATAACCATGATTTCTCCTGGGTGAATTAAAATTAGTAAAATTAAAAGAGTCGTTTGGGTTATTCTTCTTCATTTTATTTAATTTTTTAAGCCCGTGAGGCATAATGAAAAAAAGGAAATAAGAAGTGCAAGTAAAATGTGTAAGTTACTTACATGTAAGATATTACATGTATGTAAAAACTTTACAGCATCGACCTGAAACTTTATTAAAATTTTTTATTTGAAATATTAATGCTAAAGAAAGTAAAAAATCTCAAGAGAATTCTTTTTGATAATTCATGAAAAAACAATTTTCATATTTTCCGTTAATGATGAAGCAATACTATAATGAAATGAAAATTGATAAATTTTTATAAAGATATGTAATGATTAAGTAGTTTATACAACCATTACTAATTAAAATTTTTAAATATATATGATTTTGTACGATAATTTAAATTAGCTCATTATCAAAAAGAAAAATTTTAAGCTGTCATCTTTAATTCATTTTATGTTATAATACGCTTACAGATTTTATGCATTGATTTTAATAAATAAAAAATTAATAATTGTTAATTTGTAAAAAAATCAGGTTAAATTTAATATTGTTACTGTATATTTTACTTAAGTATATAAAAATATTTACATATTGAAATTTTATATATTTTGATATCTTTGAAATAAATAAATTGTCTAAATTTAAATTTATTTTGTATTTTGCCGATATATCATATTTTTGTTTCTAATTTCTTTATTCTATCATAGCTTTAACCGAAATATTTTGCTTAAATTTTATAAGGAAATTTAAAATTTTATTACAAATCATATAAATGACTTTTGATAGAATGAAAATAGGCCAAGAAAGCTTATAATTTAAATATTTATACATTTATATTTAGAAAAAGATTATAAATTAACAATAAAAAATATTTACTCGTATTTATACGTTTAAACGTACCAACAAAATGCTTTATGAGAAATATGTTCATTTGTTGTGGAACTTGATAATTTTATGATAAAATAGCAGAAAAACAAATATAATGATATTTTTTGTGCTAAATGATGCTTGAAATGTTTACATATACCGAATGGCTATTTTATAATCGAATATATCGTATCAAATATAATTTTTATGTACTTCTAAAAATAATAATTTTGATGGTTTTTTTATTAATAAAGTTAAGTATGAAATATTTTATTAGAAATAAAAGATTTCAGTTAAATAATAATAGTAAGTATATTTTTGATGAAACAGGCTTTAAATTTAGATTTTCAATCATATAAGTAGAGATATTTTTTATTACACATTACTATTCGCTTAATAGCATGCAAATATTCAATTACAATGCAATATAAAAACAAAAAGAAGTTACAAACATTTAAAGCTTGATTATTTTTTAAGAAATGATTGAAAATATTTCTAAAATTTACTTCAATTTCAAGGAAAATTACTTAAACTGCGGAAACATTTTAAGAGATGTATAATTAAAGTGTGATATCTAAGAAATTTATATAAAAACTATGACTTTTAAATTTAAATTGAAAGTCAAACACTCTTTTATTAGATATTTTTAGAGTTTTCAATTTTTATTTTGTTGTATTCCATTAATTTTAATATTTTCTAGCCCTCAAATGGGATCGATAAAATCTGCGACGATAAAAATGAAGCTCGCGAGAGCAAACAGATTAAACAAGGGAATTCCGTTGTGGAAGCGTAGAAAGAATGTGGACAGAGTTGGTTATAACAAAAAGAAAAGATACTGGAGAAGAAATAAGTTGAAGATTTATTAAAGGTTTTAATTCTATTTAAAAATGTTTTTCTTCTTTTAGATATTTTTGAAAGTAGATTTTTGGTCATTTGTTATTGCTGTCAATTTCTGTTTTTTAGAAGTGTCCAATGATTTTTTTGTTTAAATATACCAAGAAATTCAGTGTTTAAATGGTACTATAAAAATGTAAAACATATTTTTAGTATTTATTCCTTTTTAATTAATTCCATTTCGGTTTTATTATGTTATTATTTTAATTCTGTTGATATGGAATCAATTTTACAAAATTTCAAGAATTATTTGGAAAGAAAAAAAAATTTTACAAAACTGTAATTTATAATTTCTGTTTAAATAAAAAGCAATTGAAAAGAAATTTTCATACACTAAAAATAATTTTTCAGTAGTCAATATTTTAATAAAGCTGTTTTATAACATATTTTTCAATTAATTTGATTTCTATTGACCCGTGTGTTTTGTAAATTTTTTTATAAATAACTTTAAATTCAATAGAGTTTATAAAGATTATACATAGGTTTATTAGTGCATTAAATCAGATAAAATAATACTTTTTTGAAGTTATGTTATTATTGATAGAAAATTAAAGTGGAAGAATACAATTTTTATACTTAATTTTCTGATAATCATCAAAATTATTCCCAAATAAACAAACAATTATACAATAATTCTATTAAACGTGTAAAAAATTGTTTATAAATATAAATGTATTCTATTTTGTTTTTTTTATTGATTGTCTTTTGAAAAACCAAAAACACTTTTTATTGCATGTAATTGCTCATAAAATCATCATTTATAATGTTGTAATGATTATTTATGTGCAATGCAGATTTTTAAAAGTTTATTGTAAATATATTAATCAAAAAACAGGATTACGCAAATTGAGTTTAATGAATGATCTGTGTCGGGATAATTTCTTTCCCGAAAAATAATTCATTTATAACAAATGAATTACGTGACACCACTATTGAGAATGACAAAAGAGATGTTCAGGAAAGAGGCAAGCTACAAGTCAGACGGCCACAGAGGTGATATCCAGGATTAACTGCCGGACAAACTCAGAGGCGTGTCCAAACTAGCAGCGCTGGAAAACACCGTTAAATAAACCGATGTGTTCATCAGTTATTTGTTCTTTCTTTTCAGGCCTACCTACACCTCTCGGAGTTTCGACAACCTGTTATTTATTTATATAAAAAAAATAAAAACGCTTATAACAATTTTTTTAGTGTGGTATTGTGTTAACTTTTGGTTATGCTTACAAAATTTTATATTTTTGTTACAAATATACATTTTATAAAATTTTTATGTTTTGATATTTTTTCCAAAGACATTAATAATGATTACTTAAAAAAAAATTAATTATTATCATCTTGATTTTGTTGTTTTTAGAAGATATAATATAATTTTACTCTGTGGAATTGCAGTATGTCAAGAGTGTCCGGGTGATATTTTAGGTGGATTAAGTAAAGCGAAAGATTATCGAAGATGACCTTTTTACTTAATATTTTTTAATTGATGTGTCCTCTGTGAGGTCATCATAGGCACTAATCATCGTAGCTTCTGTGTTATCTATTGAATCTTTCTTTATGTCTTCTTTTGGGGTTTTTGTTTTTATGCCTATCAAGGAAGAACAAAATGGAGGGAATGTCTTTTAGGTGTAAGAAAAGTTTTAGGTGGTGTGTTACCCTCTTCTTAAAACACATTTTTTCCGTTTTTTCTTAAATTATAAACCGTTTATGATTAAATAACCCAAGCCAAAATTTAACTTTTTAAGACACCCAACCAATGTATTCCTGAACATAACACTACCACTGGTACCAAACCCAACCCAATGGGAAAGGATACCAGTAAGGTAAAATCCTTGTTCCATCAATACCATACCACAAGCATTAGGTGTGCAAGGCAGGACAGGAGGTAAACCCAACCTTCGGACTTGATAGTGTTACTACAATTTATTCATTAAAATTTAGTTTTCAGTGTTCGTTTTTTTCTTTAGCTTTTCTTTAGATCTATATTTATAGGTTTATTTGATAAGTTGAAAAATTTATAATTTTATATAATTGACCATTTTATTTATGACAAAAAAAACCCATAGAAAAGTCAATTTCTAATTTTAATCATAATGAATGTTAGATTTTATAATTCGATCATCAAAAATTCAACTTCATACATATATTTGGGTTTTATAATAGAGAATAGTGAGTCGATAAGCTAGATATACTGTTGGTAAAAAATAATAATAAAACTTTACAATTTTAAAGATTAAAAAGTATTAAGCATGTCGCATGGCTCTAGAGGAGGGTTTAAATTCCCAAAAAGTGAACAAACAATAAGATCTCTCCAAAAAATATCAGTTCCCGAACTGATAAGCTAATCAATTATCGACATAAAAATTGTGGCAACTATTAAATAGTGCAAGGGGTTTGGACCAATGAAGATTTTGAGAAAGACTTTAACGTGACTTTCATACCAAGAATGGTTTAATAAACAAATATCCTTATAACATCACTATGAATTCTCTTTTTAATAGATATATAAACATCCATAACTTTAATAATCAACTTAACACCCGCATATTTGCATACAAAATTTAGATGATTAAGTTATATAATGCAATTTTAATTTTTAGTAGCAAATATAAGATAATGTACACGATTGGTGTTTTTTAAACAGAAAAAGATATAACTTTTTTTAATATATTTAAAAATACAGTTTAATAACCACATAAATTGTTTATTGAATAATATAATGCGGTAAATAAATTTTATTATCTTAAAATTGGAAGGGCAATGATTTAGAAAAATAGAGCAACCAATCAGATTCTTTCAAAAGAATTCTGAGACAGGTTAGGCTATGAAATATGAGCCCAAGAAAAGGAGAGATATAAAAGCGACAAACAATTCACAGAATTCAGAACTAGCACGCCACAAAAGATTGGTTAAAATATTAGTATTACAGAGCCTCGAGCATCACGAACATCAATCACCTCAATAAAAGCTCCTTAGAAAAACTTTTACAATCATATATAGTAAATATAAATATAAAACACCACAAACTTCTTTTACATTAATAATCAAGTATTTTCTGTGGATTTAAAATGATTTTAATGTTTTATGTACGGCGAAATTAATATCTTTGGTTTTTGTTGTTTGCTTAGAGTAAGTTATTGATAATTGAAATATTTGCATAAGTTAATCTAAAATTTCGCTTGTAGAGGATTAGCATAAAATTTTAAAAATGAATTGCAGCTTTAAAAAAGATAAAATTATATATTTTTGTGATGATTGGATGGCATAGGTTGCCCTCGCGGTCTTCCCTATTTATCACCACTTAATGAATTAACATTGTATTTTAAAGATATTTCTCGATAATATTTATTCAATAAAACTTTAAGCTTTTTGATGATCAAAATTAACCATTTTTTTGATCAAATACCATCATTTCATAAATTTTCATTGGTTGTCGATTATCTGTGACTTTTACACCAATACAATACCATTTCAATCAATTTTGATCAAAAATAAAAAACTTATTAAAAACATCAAAATAGCAAAAAAATATCAAATTAAAAATATTAATAGAATATGTGAACCAAATAGTATTTTTCTTATTCTATATTTTGCGCTGTAATTACAACAGTATTGAAATATAATTGACTGTTTAGATGCATAAATATAGAGAAGATTTATTTTATTTATTAGAAATTTTTAGATTGACTTTTATTGAATCTAATTTGATTTGATCATGTTTGTTTGGTTAAACTTTAATAAATCCAATATTAAATTAAAATATATAGATTTTTATAAAAAAGCGTTGGTATTAAAATAGATCAGAAGAAAAACAACGGAAAAATTGAAAAATTGAGAATTAAAGCACTTTTTTCTGTAATTAAAAAAAAATGTGTTTTAATTAATGATGCGGTCATCTCTGAAAGGGCTTTTGTTGTTGTAAAATTCTATGATTTAAGTATTTTTGGTATTTTCAAGCAATACATTGCAAATATCAGTATCTAAAAATATGAATACTTTGTAATAAGATAATAAATTTTATTAATATTACAAATATCAATGTAACCAAATTTTTTAAAATACAACAAAATTGTAACTGTGTGATATAAAAATTTAGAGTATTTTTTTTATTAATTATATGAAATTTATGTAAATGATGTATTACCAATTTGAACGTAATTTAAATACAATTTTTTTGAACGATACGTTTTTCTTCAATGTTTTTTTGAATTTTTTAAAACAATTTACAATTTATGATTTTATAGTGTTGGATGAAGTGCGATTAGGAAATTCAGAAAATGAAAATACTAGTTGCTTTTTATGCATGCTTATTTCATTAATAAAATTTTATAAACTTTTTGCTAAATAAGCTGCACGAAATAATCCTCTTAATAAAGGTTTTATCTCATCGACAAAATTTTCACATAACAAAACCAACAAACTTAAATCTTCAAATCATACTTAATCAATTTATTTCAATTTTTTATAAAAAATTATCGTATTAGTCAAAGATAAAAATCACCGAAAAAAAATTTGAAAAATATTCTATCCAGAATTGTTCAAGTAGGAATTTAAAAACACTTCCAAACATGTTTGATTGATAAAAAACTGAAACAGGAGAATTGGTTAATAGTAAAATTATAATTTGATATTTATTTTCTTTAAAAAAAACACATTTTTACAGATAAACACGATGATTTGAGCGTTTTAATAGACCATAAAAAATAATTTTCATAGAAAAAAGCGCATAAGTTAAATCATGAATATCTTTAAAAATTCATTTTTTTATAGTTTTAGATTGTGCAAAAAAATACTTTACTTTATTTTACTAATATATAATAAAAAAACTTTAAAAGAGGCATTCTTTTTAGATTTATATTCCGAAAAGATTTTTTGCAATGAATGTAGAAGTTGTGTATTTTTAAAATTATTTTTTTCAATAAATCAATCTAAATATGAATTTATTTCAAAAATAAAGAAAATGCTTCTCTCTTTGTAGCTTTTTTATTTGAAAATAGTGCATTTATGAAAATAAAAACAAAAATAAGATTTACTTTTTTCATCAAGAATATTAGAATGACAAAAAAATATTTTAGTGTTTTATTAAAATTAGAGCAGTAAATTTTATTTTCATATGTATTTCTATAGCTGATTTTTTTCTACTAATAGCTTAATACAATCTCTTATTCAACGATTATAAAATAAAAAACCAACCGTTCTTACATTAATTCAAAAAATTCATAAATCTGAAATTCAAAAGCAGCTACATACTATAAAATCCGACAATACTGATGAGAGAGAAAATAAAGTTCACAGACTTACTTGTAAATGCCCAGAAATACACATACAACTTACTACCATTTGTTGGGAAAAAGACACAGCAGGTGACATTTGAAAGCGACGAACCTTCCAAAAGCACGCAGATTGCACCAAAGAAGAAGGCAAAAATAGTTGCGAAGGTTGAAAAAGATACGAAGATTTATATTCCTTTTGAATACGTGCAGTGGGAAAATGAGATTTGCAAGTACGAGAAGATGATTGAAGCTGAGTGTCATAGAGAAAGAGAAAAGTTTAGAATGAAGAATGGAGAAAGAGAGAGCAGCTATGATAGCGGGTGTTCTATTGATTTTGAATGTAATAGCAGTACTAGCAAAACTGTAGATTATAGTTACGATGATAAAAAAAAGACATATGATGAGGATATTACATATGACAATTCAAGATACATTGATAATGTGAGTAAAAGATATAATGAAAATGAAATCACTAGATCTAATGGCAATACTGTATATGATGAAAATATCAATTATAGTGAAAATAAAATTATGGAGGAACTTAACTCCAACATATATAACAATATATACGACGAAAAAGGTATGCCTTTGGTGAGTGCAGTTGACAGAGACTTACCGTTAAAATTCATGCTAGAAGACGTATTACGGGAGAAGTGGGAAAACAATGTGGGTAGCTGCTCGCAACGTTTCACACTTCTTCTTAACGATCCCAACTTGATTTTCACACCGTGTGTTGAAAAAAAAACACGAAATATTAAGTATAACATAAGCAACGACAAACACTACAACCACAAGAAGATAAAAAAAATTGAAGCAATGAACTCTTTTGGAATCCACCACAGCCCGCTTGCATTAAACTTACACGAACTTTTTTACAGAACAAGTTTAGGCAAAGATGTTCTTCGAAACTGGCATAGAAACTATATACTTGATTTTTGTGACATTGTCTCTAAGAATGCTATGAGGTTTGTTAACATACATACTAGAAAGTTCAACAAACTCAGTAGAAAAGAAACTGCTATTACAAGCAAGTACATGCAAGAAAAAATTACAACCAGGGAAACTAGTGTTTTCGATGATTTTTGTGACACTGGACCTGCAAGTATTTTATCTATTAAAGAGCCTTTCGACTTAAGCTTGGCAGACGGCAGCGATTTCTGCCTAATTGAGTACTTCGAAGAATATCCTTTTTTTGTGAGCAAGGAAGGTATGTCGAGTTCTATTTGTAAAGTAGTGAAGAAGGGAATGCAAGTTGACGATTTACCTTCTTCACTTAGCATTGCAAATACAAAAAAAGATGATATGGGTGTTTCTTTGTTACCCACAAAACATGACAGTTTTTTTCCTCTTTCTTCTCGTAGTCATGTAAAAAAAATTTATGACGAGTTTTTAGGTTTTTTGCTCGTAAGCGATATAAAGTTTTTTAACACTATATATAGTAGTAGTAGTAATAGTAATAGTAACAATATTTATAAAAAAAATAATGATATTAATAGATATATAGAAAATCACAATGATCGTAATAATAGTTATAGCTTCAATATAACCGATAACAATGGTAATATGAGCATTAACACAAGTAAAAATTTCGAAAATGTTGTTTTTAACAGAAAAACTAACATAGACATAGAAAAAACATATAATGAAATATTACAGGTTAAGATGAACCAATTAAATAAGATTCATAACATAAATTTGAGTGAAACTGATCCTTCACCATTACCGTTGGTAGAAATGACGCCCGATATACCAACATTCATATTAACAAACAACATGTTCAAAGCGGTGCTCACACCATACATCCCACACAACCTATTTCTAATATCATTCAACGACATCAACCTCTCGAACTCTGTAATACGGCCTATCAACACTATATTCTGTGCATCCCAAACACTTCCAATTATGGAAATATACAGTCCACACAGCAAGAGCCTAAACATATACTGCAAGAACAGGCTAAAACAAAGCGCTCTCAGGATGCTAGAAAAGTTCGATGGCAAGGACTTTGTAATTAAAATGAAAGATTTAGACGAAATGTTTCCTACGTTTAGTGAAGGTTTAAAAAGAAAGTGGCTGAAGGAGTTTGCAGAAAAGAGAAAAGATAACTCGTACGTTCTGAATTTAAGAGGATATATCAAGGAGGACACTTTGTCGCCAGAACACGTTTGTCAGTACGAAGGCATGTTGCTAGCTGAAAGGCTATTGCGAGATTGTGTCATTGACACGGAAAAAGCCCCCTGGAATCTGACCAGAAACTTTTTGAAGGGTCAGATTGAGTGTGAACCACGTGGTTTTAGTTTGCAGAGTTTGGTACACAACGATTCTAAAAATGCTAACGAGTTAAACGACAATTTCGACAACAGACATGAAAGTAATTTCGATAACAAATATAATAGGAATTTCGATAATGCAATTTCAGAAAATTCAATCGATTTTGACAGTACCAATGGTGCAAACACCATAACATCAAAAAATATGCGATTACATGTATTAGCATCCAATGTAGGTTTAAGTTTTATGAAGGGAATGGCTGATAAAGAAGCTATAAAAAACAGATGGGATCTGCTAATTGAAAGACTGCAAACTTCGGTTTCAGCAGAAGATCTCAGCAAAAAGTATCTCAACAAGCTTATTGAAATTAGAAAGGCTGTCGATGACAAGGAATTCAAAAGAAAAGCCGATCTGCTAGATCTCACCACATTAAAAACAGCAAAAAGTGACGAAAATGCTTTAAGAAGATCGAAATTCAGCTTTAATACAGACGATTTGGAGTGCTTCGACAGCGAAGAAACTGAACAGAACATTTTACACAAGCCAGAAGCAAGTTTTTCAAATCTTGAAATACAAAGCTTTATTAAAATAATTAGGTACGTCGACGCAATAAAAGAAGAAGAAATAATCACAGACCCCTTGGTTATAAAAAAATACCTCCACGAGAGAACAAAGCTAAAAAAAGAAGACAAAAAACTCCTGATAAAGTGTTCAAAGTGCGGCGAAATAGGACACATGAAAACTAACAAGAGCTGCATATACTACGAAGGAAACAAGCTCAACAAAAAAAAGCGTGAAAAAGAGTTTAGAAGAAAACGAAATCTCCTCGTCGACACAATCGTAAACTGCATAAACCAATGTATTAACATACCTCTCAGTTCTGCCTTCCACAAGCCTGTTAACGTAAAGAGGTTCGTCGATTATGCTGACAAAATAAAAAATCCAATTGATCTGAGTACAATGAAGATCAAGGCACGTACTCATCAGTACAAAAAGTATGCCGAGTTTCTCGATGATATGTCACTTATGCTCGACAATTGTGTTATTTACAATGGTAAAGATCACAGTTTCAGTAAAATTGCCGAGGAAATGATTCAGATCGCTCATAATACAAGGAAAAAACATTTTGACATAATTATTCTTGCTGAAAATGCGATCAAACAGAATATTGAAGATAAGTTTAAGCACAAGTAAGAGGTGCATCTTATACTTTTAAGCATATTAAAAGGTTAATAGTGTTTATTTTTCATTTAAAATAATTTGAAAGTTAATTAATTTTTTTAGCATGTATTTTATTAAGTTTATCTTTTTGAAAAATGAATTAGTTTATTGCTGTATTTGAATCTCATATTTTTATTTATTAACTGAAAATGAACATTTTTTACATCACGTTTTAAATTATTAAGTTTAATATATTTCTTCTTGGGTAATATTTTTTATATTAATAACAATTTTTTCTTTATATATTCAATTATGGTTCTAAAGAAGTAGAGAACTCATAAATATAAATTATAATCGAAAAAACCTAGATTAGCAAATGTTTTCAACCTTATTATATAAACAATAGAATTTTAATGAATTATTTATAAAAGTCTGATTAATTGTAAATTTCGTTTTAAATACATATAAACATATAATCACATATTAATTTTGATTAATTACCGATTATTTTCATTTTAAAGTTCTATTGTGTTTAATAAATATAATGAAACATAAATCTATTAAATATATTTATTATTAGCATATCAAATTATTAATTTTATAAAATTAAAATTTCTAATGCATCAATTATGAAAACTTCGTAGATTTTTGCTGCATCCATCGGATGTCTTTTATTATTTAAATATAATTCTTTAAATTGATTGGTTTTACTTTTATTATTATGTGCATAATTATAGTTATTTGTAAATTTATTATTTTTAAACTTGAAAGAAATATTATTGAACATTTTTATCTATTGTTAACATAAATGCTTTCATAATAAAAGCATATCTTTTTTGATGCATTTTTTTATGGTAATTATTTCAAACTGTATTGAATTGTGTCAAATCAGTTCAATTATGCTAAAACTGGTTCAATATCAATCTAGAATAAATTACAATAAAAACATGCATTATAATTAGTTTTTCCTCCTCAAATGTTGGCATAGAATAATTTCGTTATATTTCATAAAAAAAATATATCATCAACTATGCTCCGCTATAACTGATTAAAATTTAAATTGTAAATATAAAATAGAAAAAATCGTATAAAGGCACATACCTAGTCACATTGTGGCATATTATCTTTTTATTGCATATCCTTTTTGATAAACTTACAAATTGTGCAACATTAAGTTCAAATTTGGTCGCGCTAAAGAGAAATGAAGCGCATAACTAAGCCGTGATTAATAAAAACAACCCATCACACCAAAATTACCAATTCAATACAAATATACTGAAAATTAAAATGCACTTTTAATATTTTCTTACACAACTTATATCGAAATCCGAATGAATTCGGCAAAAAGGTATCGTAATAAGAATAAACTCTCTCTTATGCTGAAAATTTATATAAAAAATGTTTTTTTATCTGTGTAGTATAAAAACCAATACATCATTTATTATCAATTATACACCAGTTCCTTATTATTTCTCATTCTATAAAAAATTATTTTTAAAAAACCCCAAAGTGAGAATATTGAAGGCCGAAAGAATCAGAATCCAGCATATAATTTTAATAAACACAACTTTAAAACGTGTTTTTCAATCAATTCTTTATATCTTTACACCATAAAACTCTCGGAATATCCAAAAGGATAGCACAATATCTTTAAATATTTTAATTTACATATTTATTTAATAGATTTATATTGATATGTTTATTGTTTAGAATAAACATAAATATATTTGAAGACACCATTTTTACCAATACACGTTTGATCAAAAAAAAATTTTTTTGTAATATAATGTAAAATACTTAGAAAACATGTGTAGAGTTTACCCTAATATTAAATTTATATATAAAATTCTAAATTAACTATTGAATATGAAAACAATATAAGAATGTTACTTTATATGCGTAATATCATGTAGTATTATTGTATATCGCAGAATAATTGTCGATTGTAAAAATATAAAAAAAGTGATGTTGAAATAATATGAGATAACTTGAATGATAAAAAAATTCACAAAAAAGATTTTAATTACATTTTTAATTTTTATCTTATTGGTATTTGTATATTTACATGCATAAAAGGTTTTGTTTCCGAAAGTTTATGATAGGCAATGCAAAAAGCAAAATCAATTCATATTATGAATTATAAAATAAAAAAAATAGTATCTAAGAAAGAAATCATATCTTTTTTTCCCATTAAATTTTTTATAAAAACAAATTTTATATTATATTTTTATATTATCTATTGATGAAAATTAAAAAACAATATGCAAAAAGCATAAATTGTAGTTTAATATTAAATAAATGCAAATCATAAAAATGTCAAAATTAAGATATTCAAATTGAATTTATGAAATCGATATAAAAACATAAAAAAGAAGAATATTCACCAATAATTGTTTTGTTTAGATCCATCTATAAACTGTTCTTTGAATATTACCTTTAATTTTTTTATCCTATATTCACTTCTAGCTTTTCTTTCTGTAATGTTTTGCATTGTCTTAGTTTAATGCATTAAAAAATACAATTTTGAAGATTATATATATATTATTATTTATGTGTAATTGCATTTTTAGTTATGTTAGTTATAAAATTTTTGGCACACACAAAAAAAAGTCAGACTAAAACCTTTAAATTTAAACGATAACAAAAATATTTATTGAAAGATCTTCCATGAAAATTATAATATAAATACGAAAAAACATACTATATTTATATTGGTATCAATGATTTAACTCATATTTTCTTTGTTATTAGATATCCGTTTTTTTCAAATCATTAAGATATTTTTAGTTTTTTCCAAAAATTACTAGAGGTGAAAATATAATGATTACCTTTTCGTATTATAATTTTCATAAAATAATCAAAAATTTATATTGGTTATTTTTATATTGACGAATTAATTTCTAAATGGTTAAAATGGATAAATTATGTAGAAAGACTTGATTTTTTTACAAATGTTTACAATACACACCCTTTATCAATAGATATTTTGTTCTTAAGCTGAGGTACGAGTAGTGAAAGCATTTAGAAAAAGTTTTTATACTTTTCTACAGCAACTAAAAATCCAAAAAAACAATTAATACTATCGTTTTTAAATAATTTAAACGAAAATTATCTAAATGAATTTTTAAAACCTTTTACATAAATCATGTATCAAAATGTGTCAAATTTACTGGAAATATCTATCAACAGTTGTATGTTGATTTTTAATCAGCTAATCGATATCACTTATAACAGTAGTTTATGTCGATGTGGATTAAATATGAAAAAAGAAAAAAAATTACAAATACTCTTATTTGCACTCTAATTTATCGGATCTAGAAAATATCGGTTCGGTGAACTGATTCACCTTTGTCATAAAAAAACCTAAGATATAACGATTATATGCGGTAATGTTTTTTGAGCATGTTTATGTTATTTATTATCCTGTGCAGTCACTCCGGACTTTCTAACGCGATTGTTTCTTAACATTTAAAATTCTTCCTTCAGGCTTTTTGTAGAAATAACCATTAACTATTATAATTATTTCTGGTATTTTAGATGATTTTAAGAAAGAAATTAGATACAACTGGAAGCGGTGAGGAGGAATTAAAGACAGTATTGTTATTTAAGATAAAAGATTACCTAAAAATGCCCAAAATCATCCAGCCTTGGAATTTCTAATTTGTTTGTAAAAACTAAAATTGTAAAAAAGTTGAATTTTTTTTAGATGCATAAATTTGATTAAAGCGCGTGTAATTGCATATAAACACAAAAGTTCGAAAAAAAATTTTGAATATTTTTATTTCCGTTTTCTTTACGCCTAATATTTTGAAAACTTAAAAATGTGTGCACATTTTAGTAAGGAAAAAATCATCCAATCAATGTATTTGTTTTTTTTATATTTCTGTGCAATAAATAAAATTTTTAGATAAAAATTAATGTTTTTCAATAAACCTGTAATATTACTTTTAAAATAGTGTTTTTGCAGGATAGCACTATGAATTTTTGTTAGTTTATATTCATAAAGAATTGTGTAAAATTGTTATATTATATTTTTAAATTGTTTCTTGGCCATGATTTTGAATATATTTAAGATATTATTATAATGTATAAAATCAAATCTAAAAAAATTTACATATATATCATAAGATTTTGGTAAATACTACACACGGGATTAACAACAATAGAATATCCAAAATAGAGATATAAATGAACATTATTGTGGATTATTGAAAAGTTAAATTGAATATTCTTTCCAAGAAGCTCTTCAAACTTTCTATTATGTTAAATCGCATCTACCCCATGAAAAGGAGAATGAAAAAAAAGAAAATGGAAAATAATATTGATAAGAGCAACAAAGCCAAATCATTAGGCGAGGTGACTTTCATTAGGCAAAGCTACGATAAACCAGTAAATGACTTATATAAATAAAATTTTCATACAAAAGATCTTTATGCGTCTGCAACGACACTTTATTGTCTTTAATATGCTTATATATTCTTTCAATGTTTATTTTCGACAAATTTTTTAGAGACAAAAACATATGCATTGAAATTGTATTTATATTGTAATTAGTGGTAATATGTTTTTTAAACATGGTTTTTTTGTAGTTGCTTTCAAACTGTTACTCTAATGGCAAACTAAATTTATTTTAAATATTAAAACAAAATTCGGCAGACTTTGGAAAGTTTCATTTTCTTTATTTGGGATTCCACTTGGTAAAAAAATGTTTTTGCAACACATGACTCGAATAATTTTTTTTATTTTGTTTATATGTATTGCACTATTTATTTGCAAAATAAATGATCCCGGAGTGGCAACTTTTTATGATATGTTCTTTATTTTAAAAGATTTTCCTCTATATTTCATTTGTAGATATTTTTTAATTTTCTAATTGATTGTGTTTTTTGTACAAATCTTATAGTATTTAGTTCTTGATTAAAGATTGTCCTAATATAATTCATTAGGTTAAATTGACTTTTTTTTCCTTCAGTGTAGTGTTTGCAGGGAGTAGTTAAATGTAATGTATCTTACCGAATACTAAAATTTTTGGCTTGATTATATACTTTTTTTTATCCAAGGTGTGTAGTCAGACTGTTAGAATGTTGTTAAAGAATTGTGTGTAATCATTTTTTCTTAGATGGTGCAATTAAAATTGGACACTCAAATAATTTTAGAAAACTTAGATTTGATCAATGAGCATTCTTTGCGATCATAGTGGTCAGAGAACATACATATTACTATCTCAAGCGTTTTAAATGCAAAACTTGTAAGGCTGAGATCTTGTACTACGAAAATTCTGAATAACATAACAATAATTTATCTAAAAGACTAGTTGGAGATAACTTAGTGAAAAAAAAGTATATAAAAAGATATTAATAGAAGAAGAAAAAAGAGCGTTAAAAAAATAAACTAATTTTCTATATAAAAAAAGCGGGTAAATAAATAATAAAATAATTTCCTTATCTAAAATATTTATTTCTATTTTTAATTTTTACTTTACATGACATGTATAAACAATTCTTCACTATATCCTTTTACTGTGATAGTTCTGAAGACGCGCCGTCTAAGAAACATCACCACAATAATTATGTTGCATTTTCTTTGAGTCTTTTTTTTTGAATTATATATAATCATCCTTTTTTATATCCGTCATCTTTTCAACTGTAACATAATTTAATTTATCAAAGTTTCTATGAAAAAAATAATTTTTTTGGCTGTCATAAAAAATGTGAATATATGCAAATTAAATAAAATTGCACTTTTGTATGTCAGTATTTTGAGGGAAAATATAATTTAATGTGGTGTTTCGTGGTTTTTGATTTGAAATTGATATTGAACTAGTTTAACCAAACTTGAATTGAACTAACACTGAATTCAACATAATTTGTAAGAAATACCATAAAAGAAATACAATTCTAAAAATTTTTGAAAAAATATAAAAAAAATTATTTTTAATAAAAATCAAAAGTGAACAAGAATGGTATTTATAATTTTAAAATAGTAATAATATTTTAAATAACTTATATATTTCATATAAAAATAGAAAAGGACCAATTTTGTTTTTGAATTATTTTCAACTAACAAATAAAATCTGATGGATACCATATGTGCTCTTCTCAAATCAATAAATACATAACAGCTAATAATTTATGAGCTGTCTAAAATTCTAATTAAATTGAAAACAGTTTTGCTTATAGATGAAAAAAATACTTTCCATATGTTTTTACTAAAACTTTGTCGCTATTGCTATTTCTTATTTTTTGTAATTTTTATATTGATGGATGAATTCGGAACGTTGACATTTGAAAAATGAATTCTAATTTTTTTAAAAAATAGCATTTTTTTATTTAGAAGATATATTTATAGCACAACTCGTCTTTAAGGCACCAACCAAAAACTAAAAAATGCGATTTTTTTAAGCAAATATAACTTTCATCATATTTAAATGTCAAACTATTCTTAAATTCAATTTTTATCTGTTTTTTGATGAATAAATAACCAACAAAATATTACTTTTACATTTTTTTTACAAAATATTGAATTTGATTTGTTAATTATGCAATCTAAACTTTGATATAGGTAACAAATCTTCAATATTTTATATTTGACATGAATAAAAACATTGGTAGATTTACCAGTAATTTATTTCAAATTTATGAAAATTTTAAAAACACAAAAAAAATTGTACAAATAATTTAGTTAAAATCATTTTTAGAAAGTTTTTAAGAAATTACAGTTTAGAAGTAAAATGATATCGAAAATAAGATATTTAGAAAGAATAAAGAATGTGACTGTCCTGCCTTGCACACCTAATACCTGTGGTATGGTATTAGTGGAACAAAAATTTTACCTTACCGGTATCCTTTCCCATTGGGTTGGGTTTGGTACGAGTGGTTGGTGTTATATTCAGGAATACATTAGTTGGAAGTCTTAAAAAGTTAAATTTTGGCATAGGTTATTTAATCATAAACGGTTTTTTATTTTAAGAAAAACCGGAAAAAATGTGTTTCAGAAAAAGGGTAACACTTTGATAAAGACAAATTTTAATAATTGGAAAAAAATCAGTACTTCAACGTTTTTTCAACCAAATTAAAATTAAATATTAGTAAAATATGTAAATTAATTCATCAAAATTCGATTTATTATCGCTGAAAAAGCATAACATTGATTTTTTCGTTTTTTACACTGGCTTTTTTTCCATAATTTTTTTTACAAAAATTGATTAACATCAAATTGTAAAATTTATATCTTTTAAAGTAAATTAGAATTTATTTGTTAAGCCCAAGTACTTGGGGGATCAATTCGTCAGCTTTTATTTTTTTTATAATATCAAGTTCTGCTGTCGAGAATTTTCAATTGGTATATATAGAGTCAGATGATAATGGCAATAATGCAAATTCACCAAAAAGAAGTAGATTAGAAAGCAAAAATCTTTTTTTAGTTTCTGGTTACGCCATTGAGTCGATTTATGAATCAACAGAATGTCTATATCATAGAAATATGAGCGCGAATGTCGCTAAACAAATAAGACCTCAAAGCTTGTATGATAAAAATAAACAAACAGAAAGTAAAATGATAAAATTAATGATGGATTTTGTGTCTAACATTTTAAATATATTAGTACTATTTGAAAATCAGCAATATAAACAAGCAAAAGAAGCAAATAAAAATGCTGTTTATGCTATAAAACTCTTTAATCACGAAATATCAAATAAAAACAAAACAATTTTTCATTCTACTTTGTTTTTTCATTGCTTAAACAAAAGAATATTATATTTTACACAATTTCATTCAATTAATGAATTATTTGATGACAACTTTGTTACTATAGAAGTATCAGAATAAATAAAAAAAAGAAAGAATCATTTTTAAGTAGATTAGAAAAATTTACTATCGCCGTTTTTCATTATTTTGCTGAAGAACATAAACCGAAATTTGATTTGCCACTTTTATACAAC